>NEWO01000851.1:147094-178940 GCA_003013225.1 Phalaenopsis aphrodite
TATATAGTTATTTATTTATTTATTTGTAACTGATAAACCATAACACTAAGCTTACCTTTCTCTTTGGTTGTTTGATCTTCCCGCAGGAAGTCCCCTTATCGCATGGAAAAAATATTACATCAGTACTACACACGTAGAGTAACGTGCGTAGCCAATAAAATCACGCCACGACACCCCACGCGATAGAGAAAAAAAACGGCACAGTAACGCGGGGAATATTCCCCTCCGGTGTTATTCATGTGTTATTGTGTGATATTCATGTGTTATTGTGTCATGAGAATATTCCTGGTGTTATAATAACACAATAACACATCAACAACACATGAATAACACACAATAACACATGAATAACACAGGGGAGAATATTCCCCCGTGTTACTGCGTTGTTTTTTTTCTGTCGGGAATATTCCCCGTGTTATTCAGGTGTTACTGTGTATTATTCATGTGTCATTGTGTCATGAGAATATTCTTGGTGTTATAATAACACAATAATACATCAATAATACATGAATAACACACAATAACACATGAATGACACGCAATAACACAGGGAAAATATTCCTCGTGTTACTGCACTGTTTTTTTCTCTATCGCGCGGGGTGTTGTGGTGTGATTTCATTGGCTACGCACATTACTTCTACGTGCGTAGTACTGATGTAATATTTTTTCTCTCGCATGAGAGTCGTGACCTCCCTTCTCAACACTCGCACAAGAGCCACTCGCACAAGAGCCATTCGTAGCACAACCAAGCGTTCTCCTTCCTATCACAACACTCGCACAAGAGCCACTCGACTAGAGTTCGTTGAGGCCGGCTCTCCGCTTCAAGGCTCGGTCTGTTATCCTCCTTCACGCACAAAGCTACTTGTCTCTTCCCTTCCTTTGCACGACTAGGGCACAACGTCGAATCTGAGGTAAGAGAAACACATGACTCCTCTCCTTGGTTTTTTCTCCTGCATGAACCTTGGCTAGGGTTTCTACCGTCACCACTTCCTTCTCACAAGCAATCAAATGTGATGTCATCTTCCTTTGTACAGGACAACGTCTCCTCATTTGGCTAGGGTTCCTCCTATTCTCCTTCTTTCTTCCTTGTTTGTCTCTCATTCTTGCTTCTCGCTCTTTCTGATTAGTTTGATCTCTGATTGTTACGAATGAAGATGCTCAACTCCTTAAATCTAGGCCTGTTAAAATTTATTTTCTTAGATTTCATTTTTTTAATATTTTTTAGTTATATATAGTTATATATTTATTATTATTTTATATGGTGATTACAATCTCCCCTCATATAATCTAATTTCACCGTCCTACCGTCCACTCCTGTTTTGTTTAATTTCAAGCTCTGGACAGGGTCATGAAAATTATTAACTAAAATAGTTGCAATACTAGACAACCGTGACGTTGATGATGTTAATGACGACAAAATTTAGTTTGCTTATATTCTACATGGAGAGACTTGTGTTGTAAATACTTAAAACTTTTCTTGTAGAAAAAAATTGATATGTTGTGGTTTTAATCTCTATTTTTAGCTTTAATGAGAGTCATTTTATCGTGTGAAGTGATGCGTTGGTCGAACACTCTCAAAGGTGTGTGGGTACACTTAGTAATAAAGTAGCGAGTAAGTGCATCATTCCACATAGATTGAAATGCCAAGTACTAAAATTGAGATGATTTAGTACCATCAATGCTATCAAAATGGGGATGATGATAAAATTCTAAACTAAATTACAAGCTATCATATGATAATATTAACGGATTAATTACTAGAAGACATAAATTCTAGGGATTAGAAATCTTTAAGGTTGAGGTCTAGGGATTGTATTTCATGTAAATTCACTCTTGGGATTATTTTCTATAAGAATAGCAGTTATCACAATTAATATTGAGGTTTGACCAGAGGTTGTTACATTTCTTTTAAAAGTTTAGTGTTTTTATTTTCTCTACACATCTTATCTACCTCTTGGTGATCGATTCATTTCAAAAAAAAAACCATTCACTCTTTTTGAATCTTAAAATGGACTACATGGGTTCACCATAATTATTTCTAATTTATGATCTATCAACACGGTATTTGATTTAAGATAAGTTTGCCCTCCAAATCTGAAATTAAAACAAACTCCTATCAATTGATGGTCAAACAATTCATAGGCCATTAAGCATTCAACAAAGAAAAACAAGCAACACATGAACTCCCACAAGATATATTGAAAATAAAACCACCATAGTGGTTACATCTCATCTCTAGAAATGGGATTAGTTCAAAATGAAATAGAAATAAATCACATTTATAGAAATAAGCATGATAGATAATAAACCTAAGAAAGGAGTAAAAAAAAATCGGTTTTGCATGCTCTCACTTCCCTTTTCTAGCCTTCACATTCTCCTTGTGCCTTGGCTTTCTCCTTTCTTCTCTTAAATTGGCGGCTTGGAAAACTAGAAAGGGCCTCCAAAAAGCTAAAGAAAACTTTCCTAATCTCTCATGAAAGTATCCTTAAGAAAACCTTTAAAGTTGCTCCAAAATAGATTTGCTTCCAAAATTCGGTTAAAACCTAGACTCGTGCTTTCGTGGCGCCTAGGCGACATGTTCTATCTACGAGCGCTAGATGCCAGGCTAGGTGCTCGAGCCATTTGGCTCAGTCTTGCAATTTGTTCAGACGGCTTTTGATACTTGATCACACATATTTGTCATATAATTCACCTAAATTAATGCTCGTCTTATTTATTGAAAGATCAAATATTTAATATAGTTAAATTCTAAGGCTGGGAAACATATATAAAATTCATAGTTATCAGGGCGCTCTGATCCTTCATATGAATCTGAAACTGGCTTGGATATTAAAGCTGGTTTGTAGATCCCCTTGTTTGTTGTTGAAGTTTTTAAGAGATGTTAATTAGAATATAGGAAAAGCAGAAGACTATATTCTCCTAGTAAGGGTTATTGATCTAGAGCTTGAGCACATTAATAACACAAGCTTTGATCTCACTAGACAA
Source organism: Phalaenopsis aphrodite (assembly GCA_003013225.1). Taxonomy (NCBI): domain Eukaryota; kingdom Viridiplantae; phylum Streptophyta; class Magnoliopsida; order Asparagales; family Orchidaceae; genus Phalaenopsis; species Phalaenopsis aphrodite. The sequence continues at coordinate 150,080 of NEWO01000851.1, forward strand.
TCGAGAAAGAAAAAAACATTACCTTTTTTAAAATGGCCAAAAGAATGAAGGTGAATTGCCAGATAGTAGTTGATCTTCAGTCTAGCTAAATTGAAGACTCCACTTTGTAAATGTTTGGTTCAATCAGTTTCGAAAACTGTCCTATTGTCATTATTTGGTTTTACTTAACATATACCTCACTGCATCGATATCTGGCAGGATCCATGGAGAGCTTTTCTTCTCCCCAACAATCATGTCAAGAAGAAATTCGGCGACGATTCTAAAGTTGTTCTCGGGAAAAAGCTAATGTAATTTCTTTAGAACTTTGATTAAGATGACATCTTTGTTTCTCTGGTCGTTGAAAATGACTTGGATTTCATCATCATTGTTGCCAAATTCTTGTATTGAGGAGAAGGGAATAACATTTGAGCTATCAAACTATTGATCCGCGACAGAGATTGAGTATGGGGAGAACTCCCCCGCGGGATTGATAGTTTCAATGACCAGAGAATTTTAGTTTGAAATCTATCGCTTCCGTCGGGTGATTTCCCGTGCGGGAGATACCCCGCATCACTAGAATCATAGACAACATAATTCACCGGAAGTTTTACTCCCCTCTGCTGTAAAAGCAGTTAAATAATTTGAAGCTATAGATTTCAGGCTAAGCAAATATTTTAGTTTCGTGCTATTAAGCAAATACTGCAGTCTTAAGACTGATCACCAAGGATAGCTAAATGTTTCAGAACAAATGATGAAAAATTAAAAAAAAAAAGGATGAACAAGGAGTGCAAATATTACAAGAAGACAAATGAGCATATAGCGATAAATATATCAAAAGTAAACAAAAAATCATCACCATTAGCCTTAACCCAAGCTACTTATAGTAGTTGTAGAAGTAAAAGGGCACGAAATACCTTATAGGATTATGGTTGGCTTTCTTCAGACCTCATATTATTCAATGCTGCTTAAAGTGTCTGTTCAATTTTTTATTCAACAGAGCGTGAGATAGCTAGAATTTTGCAGAGTGGCTACAGTTTGTGCATTTTACAGTAGTTAAAAGGTAATATAAGACGCCTCATTTTGGTATAATCTGACAGATTTTCCTTCACTCAATAGCATACTATAAACTTTGCTTGCCTTTGATTTGACAACCTTGTACCATACTTACTGTTTGCATGTCACATTTTTTGGCAGCAGTGCTCGCATTAGTCACCAATAATGATAATAATGATAATAATTATTAGTAGTCATGTCAGCTTTTCTGGATTTAGTGCAAGGTGTAGACAGAGATACTCATATGTTCCAAGATATGTTAGTAAATTGCTGCCTTTGGAGCATAAGTGTAAAAATTGCCTTCACCTAAAAAATGAAAATGCCATGAACATGAACAACCAACAAACATAGTTAAGAATAAACGGATTGCCAATTTTTCAAAATGAAAAATAACAACAAAATTGGTAAAATTATCTAATCAATATCAATTGACAATTTTGTGTCATTTCTTCATCTTTTTTTTATTATTATATATTTTTTTTCTGTGGGGTATTTACATACATACCACCAAATTCATATTTATTTACATAACTAACACCTAAATTTTATTTCTTACATTTATATACTCCAAACCTTTCATATCACATAAAAAATTCTGCCATTTCAACATAAAAAAGTGAAATACACCTTTTCTGCATTGGTAAGTATTTAAAAATTGAAGTCTAGATGTTAGATATGTAAATAAATAGAGATTGAGTGGCATGCATGTAAAACTTCCTATAATTTTCTATAAAAAGAAAATTGACAAACATTCCAATTTCTATTCTAGAATTCGATCTTGAATGTCTCCTTCTTTGACCGTTCTTAAAATTCCAACCAGAAATTTAGAAGAATATATTTGGGGAACTTTCTAAGCATCAAGCACTTGCTATTAAACAATGCTCAATCTATAAGTTCTGTCTGGATGAAATATGTTTGGGTTACTTTCATATGTTACTCCAAACGATACAAAACAATCATGAAAAGGTACATCTACAGTATGATCCTTCACACCTGTAGTATATCAAGAACGTCACTTAGAAAAATTTGAACAACCTGACTATATTATATTGTGTAATTTAAGTTTCATTCAGTATTACCTTGTAGGTAACTTTGAACATTTTATCAGCATTACTTATTACTCAGTTTTGCGTGCATTTTTTTATTGTTTATAGCTGAGCCATAATGTTTGAAGAAGTGTTAAACTATGATAGTGTTGATTACGAGGAGTAGCTGCCAATTAATGAGTTAATATGTTGTGCTCAATTTTGTAATTTACATACTGCATCAGCATGTTTGATCAAATGATTATTTTGCATTATTTGAATATGAGGCCATATATGACATCAACTCATCTTGGGATAAATGGGTATGTGAACTTCTATGTGATCATTGATGAGATTTCAAAATATATTCAAAATGTTATAAATAATATTTAATGATTTACTTGATTGCTTGAATCATCTTATTATTTACGTGAATCACAGGAAACAACTTGTAGAGAAGTGCTTGCCATTATATTATGCATATAATGAAGTAATTAAAGTGAACATTTCCAACACTCTGACAGAAACAATAAGTAGATTTTTTTTTTTGTTTTCAAGCATATAATTATTAATGAATGTTATAACATCGACAGATAAGCAAATCTGTGATATTCCCGTTAAATTTTTGGCGATGCACCTTACATGACATATTTTAAAAATAGCGTTGGAGCTATAGCACATATGTTGATTCTCACATTCCTGTTGAGGAGCAAATAACTTACATAGGTTAACATAATTCAACAACAAAAAACGCAATAACTTTAACTGATTATAATGTGTATTTCATATTTATTGCACCGGCATTGGAGATTTCAACTAATGATGCTCTTATTTTTTAACCTACTATGAAGGATCCAAAGTGTATTTTTTCAGCAACACCAGATTTTTTTATGTTAAAGATAAATGATATATATATATATATATATATATATATATAATCTTTAAATTTAGTCTTTCGTTAATTTAAATATTTAATATAGAGGAAAATTTTATTTAGTTGATATTGTGTATCTAGGGGATATCTCAAGCCTCATCTAGAAATAAGTTATGGCATGTAAGATTTTGTATGAGGAAGTTGACATATACATGGGATATTTAAAGAGGACTTATTCTTCCCTTTGAGCCATTGTAGAATGTGCATTTTGTGCCTGGAAGAAAAAATACTGAATTTTTATAGATGCCTAATTATTCATTCAAAAAATGACTTACTGTGGTGGTAAGGATGATATTACATAACTACATATCTAGGCATCAATCATAAATTGATCCGGAGTTTAAGACATGTGATGCTGATAATCAATTTATCCATCCAGAGGCACATGAGGTTAGAGTGGGATTGCATATTGATAACACATTTAGCACAAATTTTGATCCAAATGTGGGTGAGGATGGGGAAGATGCAGAGGAGATGATTACATTTAGTGATATTATTGTCATCCACTTATATAGTTCAAATTTGTAAAGTATAAGTAAATATCAGCTTATGTATTTTCACATCTTATTAGTATCGGTACTTTTATCATTAATGAACTTCTTAATATATTTTTTTAACTTGCATTGTTGTATTTATACTTCAGGATTGACGGTTGTGTTGCTCTTATGCTAGAAATTGAATGTTTTACCATGTGTTTCGATGTAGCTCATGTTTCAAAGTGAGTATAAACTTTTTTGTTTCGATTAAACTTCAAAACAATATTAATAAAGATGTCATTATGCAGAAAATGTTGGACTGGAAGTAATGAACTATGTAGTTGCTTTATTTGTTTATTTCTTCCGTCTCTGGAGAGGTATTTAATGTTATTGTGCTATCTTAATTGACTTGTTCTATAACCCATGCATTACAATAAGGGGGTTTTATGTATCTAGCACAGGAATCTAATGTATTTAATGATTTTTCATTGTTCATACAATCTAATTTATTTACATAATTGATTTTACATGTATTCTTGTAAGGTGAATACAAAATCCTACATACATGCCTCATAAATCTTATTTATTTGTGTATCTAACATTTAAAATTTCGTATTTATGTTTATAACACTTTGGTGTTATAAATCTATGTTTTGAGTTGCAAGCTTTTGTGTCTGGCTGATTTTTATTCCTGTTTGTATATATTTCATTTTTTTGTCATTATCTTATTTAAGGGCCAATTGAAATCAATTTTGTTTTTTTTGTTTTGTTTTCTATCATTTGTTTTTATTTTCTTTTCTTTATGTTTTGATTTGAAACAAAACATTTTTCGATTTGAAACATAACATGTTTTGGTATGTTGGATTAAGATATTATTGATTTTTAAAACACTCAAAACACCTAAAAGTTATTTGGGTGTTTTCAAAAATATGTTTATTTGTTTTTAGAAACAAAAATAAAAACATATAAAAAATACACTAAATAATTATGTTCTTAAAAACAAAATAAAAAATAAAAAACAGAAACATTAAACAAAATTGATCCCAAAGAAGCCCTTAGTAAAAAAATTATGACAAAAACAGCTTTTGTGGCATGTCAAAATCTATTCCCTTGGAAACATTAGACTTCATTTTCTGTCTGAACATCACATCTCTTATGTTGGCTGACGACATAATTCAAATAGTTTTTGGATTTGTCTGGTATAAAATATTCAAGTACATTATCTGAATTCTGGAGGAAGTTGCTGCATGCTTTTGTTTTGTTGTTTAATGTTCCTGATCTTCTTTCATGGCTTGATGCATCAAGTGATCTGTAAAGCGCATACATATATTTTAAGTGACATTGGTTTTTTTTATAACAACGTATTTGAAGATAAGCCATATGATTAGACTAATTTTGCTCATGAAAACAACAAAATCTATCAGTGAAGCAGACCCTATGGAGCAGCCAGAACATTTTGAATCTGATCATATATATATTTCGGTTCTCATATCAGCAACAAAGTTGCAATTTTATATGGAGCTCTAGGAATGAAATTCTTCCAATAATTTCTCCTTGCTCTAGCGGAAACATTGAAGAAGGTATCAAATTAACATTTTGTGCTTTGTGATAGTATCATTTAAAAAGATTTGTGATCACCAACCTTGTTTTAGCAGATTTATTTCCTCTTTAGCAACTTGTTGCAATTTTTTTATTTGGCACATTTGATGTATCATTACATGGCACACAAAACAAGAAATTTTCTTATATGGTCATGAGGTAAAAGCAAGAGTAGACGATTGCGTCTATTTCTTGAATTTGAATTGCTTAGAATGATTTTATTATAGTTTTATGAAAAGTTATGATTGCTTCTATTTTTTCCAGCTTGCTCCTGAGTTGTGTCTATGGCTGCTCAATTCCTTAGGGGTCCGTGTGATCAGTTTGGCCTGAAAAATGGTTGCTTGCTACGATAAACCTGTAATTGCTAATTAGAAGTTTAGAGACACCCAGAAATCAGGTTTATAGTGAAGTGTGTGTGTGTGTGTGTGTGTATAATATGTGTGCATTCCGTGGTCTGTTGGTAGAGCAGTCACTCTGAAGGTCGGAAGTCCCCTCATATCAGTGTTCAAATCCCCCCATGTGTAGGGTCTGGTACTCATATTTAGCACACCTAAAGATAGCCTGGGCTCGTCTAATAGCCTTCGGCCTTTCCTTTTTAACTATATATATATATATATATATATATATATATATATATATATATATATATATATATATATATATATATATATATATATATATATATATATATATATAGCGTTTACAAGATAGAGGCGATGATCTTAATCCCTTTTATAGGAAGAAACTGTTACTCAAAAAGCTACAATTACTATTATTTATCATTGTTTTTTTAAACAAAAGTCAAACCAGTTTCACACGCCAATTTTTTGAAATATTTCAGTGATAGAAATATTTTGTATTTTCACATATGTTTTTCAATCTTCTCATTTTCTTTTTTATAGTTGTGTTGAGAGTATTAGTAATTTTGTAAAAAAAAATTCAAATAAGCTGTCTCCAAAAAACACAAAACAAACAACTCCAGCTTATTCATAGTAGAGACAGTTTGGTCATTTTTTCAGAATCTTCTGTTCTCAATAAGCACAAACCAAACATACAGACAGATTATCCGGATCAGCTGCTTATCACCATATTATCAGGATAAACAGCTTATCCTGGATAAGCTAGATAAGTTGTAGCTGCCCCAAACAGACCCTTTGTCTAAATGCCAATGAGCTGTGACAACACCGCCACCACGCTGCTATCTCAAATGCACTATTAGACATAATTGATACTCCATTTCATGTGCCAAAATTTATAATTAGGCTTCAAAAGGCTATATATGGTCTCCTTTAAGTTTGAGTGTTATTGATGCACACATCAAGTAGTTTAGTGAAATAATAATTAGAAAAATATAAAAATAATAAAAAGAAAAGTTTATCATTACATTGAAAAATCATATTTTTGTCATTATTATGGGTATCGGAAATGTAAATAATAGATAGCCTTACGAAAGCAAATATTCAAAAAGATTTCCTAAGATAAAGATATTATAAATATTAATGGATATGTTAGTAGATATATTAATTTAATAAATAAATAAAATATATATAGGATAATTTATGTATTTATTGCCTTTGGTAGATCTGAGAACTATTGCTCTCACCTTCTTTTAAAAAAATCAGGAATATATCCATGCATGGCACACAATTTATATATTGTAATATCTAACATCAAAAATTTAATATTTACATATATAACCCTTTGTTGTAATAAATTTATAAAATGTAATGTTATGAATTGAGTGTTATGCATGCAAATATGAAAATTCGGGTTTTAAATATATAATATATAAAAATTCTGTTTTTTTAAGTTTACTGTATAAAGATTTACATACATGCCACTTAAATTTTATGTATTTACACAACACCTAAAAGTCATTTTTTACAATGTATTCCACTTTTTAAAAATTAAAAAAGTGACATTTTTTTATGTGATTTAGGTGCTAGTTTTATAATTACATAAGAGTTGGGTGGTCTTTATGTAAATGCCTCTTTTTTATTTTTAATTTTAGTGACGTTTGGACGAGTAAAGGTCTCTCCTTTTTTATTTAATTAGCATCAGTTAATTAACTAACAATAATAACTAATTAGCATCTGCTAATTAAATTATAATGACTGATTAGCAACTGTTGACTAACTACAATTTATTAAGGGTGCTTGAAAGAGTTGATGTGTTTCATAAGAAATGATTCTATCATTTTTTATTAAAATTAAATTTATTTTATGTCCTAAGAATCCAATTAAATAAATATTAAATTTGATTTATGTAATGCTAATTGATTTAATCAAGATAAAATATTGGGATAATACTAATAATAAGAATAATAAGAATAATGAAGCTAATTTTTAATAATTTTATATTATAATTTAGAAATTTGCAATAATAAATCTGACTTAACAAATATAATTACATTAATTAAGAGATATCCTTAAAAAGTGTTGCTCATGCAAATTCTTAGTAACCTGAGTACTAACTTTGCTTTCTCGTGCTAGATGCTTCATGTATTATTATCTCACGTCTTCGATCTTCCTTACTTTTTTTTTTTGCATTTGCCATCTCCCCATTCTTTTGATTCGTCCTTAGTTGTGCCCTCTCACCTTCTCTTCTTTCATCGGCTCTTCTTTTTTCGCTCGACCGCCACTTACGCTACACCTAACTCTATAGTTCATGTTCGTGTTTCATTCCTTACCTTTACACTCGTAAGACTATCTTCGACTCTCCTTTGATACTATTATTGATTTCTGCCACGTCACATTTCTCATCTTTAACCTGGATGACCACTTACTCCCAATCCTCTGGGCCCTTGTTCTCCTTTGCCAAGTCTCTTTCCTCCTAATATTGTTCGCTCCACAAAAGCATCTTGATTCGTCTCATTCTTATAAATAGTGCCAAATAACATGTACGTCCTTATTGCCTTAATAACATTATCGACGTTTCAATGAGATTGATTAATATTGTCTATAGCACAAAAGAAATGAAAAGACACCAAGGATTCTAACAAATGCCACCATGTTTCGGCCCACAATTGAAGGTGACTAAGGTATTTCATATAAATTTAAAGAAGGTTTAGTTAGGAAAAGTAATATTTTTACAAACATAGAAATATATAATATGTGGCATAAGACTATAGATATTAATATAATTTACATCATATATGTATCTTTTAGTGCTTTATATTAGGATGGCTAATCACATAATTTAAAATTTATCACTCACATTTATATTTATATATATATATATATATATATATATATATATATATATATATATATATATATATATATATATCAGTCCGATATTTCAAAAAAAAAAAAATCATCACAATGACTGATTTGTAAATATCAATATTTTAGATGGCCTCCATGTAATTTACCCTTTTGAAAATATCATTATAGCTTAAACATTGTTTTTATGCCTATAAATTGTTTAAATAATAAAAAATAAAATAAAATAAAATATAATCAATTGAGAGGTAGGCTGTCACATCTGAAAGAGAACGAGCTTTTTGTTTTTTAACGCTTTATCATAAATGTATTAATTTTTAAATTATAATTCATAAATATATAAATTAAACTTAAAATAATATATTTACTTTATTTGAAAAAGAATTTATCAACCCATAAAATTAAGTATTTATTTAAAATTTTCCTCTTTAATTTTTTTTAATCCTATTTTCTACAATTTTCTCATAACTTTGCTTTTAAGACCACCATTATAATTTTATTTTCCGAATTACTTTTTTACTATTTTTAGAAAATTCTAATAATTTTTTTTTTCAACATGTGTAGCTCAAGTGTGGTGTCTGCAAGAAAGTTACAGTCTGACTTTTTGAAAAAAAGATAAAACTGTAATAAGCAACATAGTTTTTCGAAATTTTGTTTCTTCTGCAAGCTTCACAATTGTTTCTTCAAATATCTATTGCTGCCCCAAACAGACCCTTAAATGCACACCACATAAATATTATGTATTTAAATTTCTAGCACTTAAATATTCATAATCACATATCCACCAAAATCAAATATAAATGTAAAATATATAATTTCATGACACTTGTAATAAGTTTAAATATCAACTTTTGAGTGTTAGGTATATGAATATATAGCTTGTTTGTCATGAAAGCAAATTTCACTTTTTTAATGCATGCCCCACAATTCTTAAGTATTTACATATCTAACACCTAAACTTTTATACTTAAATTTATAGCACTAGAAAAATGCATCACAATACTACTATTATTAGCTTTTTAACAATGAATACAAATTATCTTGCATACTTATATAACACTTATAAATGTAAATTTCAATTTTTAGGTGTTAGATATGTAAATACATAAAAATTGAGTGGTATGTATGTAAATTTTTCTTCTTTAAAAAAATATTCAAATGCCATATTTTTGTTTGAGATTATTCTCTTAATTTTTTTAAGGAAAATTTTCAAGTCAAAATATTTGGCTAAAAATTGATTGAAAGGGTCTTTTAATTAATTATAGTGTTACTATCTTTTATTTTTAAATAAATTTATTGTATTTAAAATATTTTCAATCAAATTTATGCAAAGTATTATGATTAAATTATTTTTCTTAATATAAGTACTCTTCAAATTGTCCAACTTTAAGAAAAAAACTTACACTGTTAGCGAGTCGAACACGAGCAGAGCCTTTTGTTCGTTAAATAATATTATTGTTCGTGTTCAGCTTATTTATATTTCGAATACAAAAAAATTGTTAGTGTACGACTCGTTTGCTTAGTAAACCGAACACGAGTTATTCACGAACAAATAGTCATTTTGGCAACCTTATTCACGCAGCCGTAGGATGTTAAGAGTTGGGAAGTGCTTTAACTCTTTTTATTTATATCAGAATATCATTTAAATATAGCTTAATATATATATATATATTTTTAATTAATAATTTTAATTGATGATAAATCTTTGTAGTTGTGTAGTCAATTAAATTATTTTAAAATATCACTTATCAATTACATTCAAATACATAAGTTATGGGAGATTAACATATGTACCCCACAATTCCTATATATTTTCATATATATAACACCTAAATTTTAATATTCATTTATATAAGGCTCAAATTCTTAACATCACATGAAATTATTATTAATATTAATTTTCATCAAGTTAAATAGATCTTTTCATGTATATATTTAATATATTTTTATATGATTTTAAAATTAAAATGTTGAGAAATTCACATACATATAACAAAATTCTTATTTATTTACATACCCAACCCCTAAAATTTTATATTTACACATATAATATTTTGGTGCCATAAACTATGAATAAAACACCCATTGTGAAATGTATGTAATAGCCCTAATATGTGATATTTATGGAAACTTCTAAATTATACTATTACATATCTACCCCTAATTTTTTCCTTTTTATTTTTATAGCACTCAAATTTCTCATATGAAATTAAAAATATAACTTTTATTAATTTTTAAAATATAAAATTACATTTTTATGCCTAAATAAATAAAATGATATTAATATAAAGTTTCTTGGAAAAAAAAATTAATTAAAAACCCTAATCATTTACATAATCATCCTCATCTAAACGTCATCTTCTTCTCCTCTGAACAAGAGTTTCCTTTCCGTTAAAAAACTCTCATTTTAACAAAGAAAAATCAAACTGATGGCTTTCTTCCTACTTATGAGCAGATATCTACCCCTAATTCTTCTCTCAGTTTCTCTCTCTACAGCCCCTCTTCTTGAACTGTAAAAAGCTTCCAAATTGTCACCACCGCACAGAATTAAGAAGATGATATAAAGAAAATTTTTGTATTTGAGCTAGAAAAGCGATTTGCTTTCTTTGAAAATCCATTTTTTGGTTCATATTCCTCTTTCTGCGCTGAAATTCTAGGGTTTTCTTTTCTTTCTGCGTTGAGAGGCGATGGCTGCGGTGGCGGAGAGCGCGATCGGCTCTGAAAACCAGTTGATGCACTGCAAGCCGGCGAGTTGTGAATCGGAATCGGAGTATCAGAACGATGTGAGGAAGCTGGTCGACCTTCTCTCTAAATTGAATCCATCTGCGAAGGAGTTCGTTCCTTCTTGGAGAAAATCGGATGGCCGATTATCTGCAGACGCGCCGCTCTTCGTCGGTTCGCCGGAGTATTATAACAGTAGAAATGAGTCCAATTATGGGAGTTGTAGTAAGGATTGGAGCAGTGATGGATCGTCCAACAATCAGCCGATGAATCGAAGGGTAGGGTTTCATTTTGATTAAGTTTTTTTAGGGTTAAGAATCTGATTTATGATGCCGTTTGATCCGTGTTTTCTCTGTTCAAATTAGTTTCTTTTTTTCTTATCTGCTAAGAATTTTACTGAAATCATCTGATTTGAGTATTGCAGCGTTTTGGACAGAGGAGGAATGGTTATAATCAGGGGAGGAGGAGGATAAGCGATAGGGTTAGAAGAGCTGAAAGAGAGGAAAGCATAAAGAGAACTGTTTATGTTTCTGATATTGATCAAAATGTGAGAAATCAACGAATGTTCTTCTTCTTTTTTTCATTTTTGGCTTTTTTGTCTTCAAATTTCTAATCTTTGTTGTGAACAGATTACAGAAGAACAGCTTGCTGAATTGTTTTCCTACTGTGGTCAAGTAAGCGCTCGAACTTCAAATGTTTATACAGCTTCTGCAAGATCAAAATATGTTTTTGTTTAGTTGAGGATCGTTGAGGAGTTTGGTTGTTATGGGCTTTGTGATTTAATTGAGAAATGCTTTTAGGTTTAGTAGGATTTGTTTTGTGAAGCAAAGCATAAGGGACCTATGTTGTCCTAAAGGCGTATTTTCATGTCAATCACTCGGTTTCGCCGTAATCCTAACCGTTATTGTTTGTGCTTACTAACTACATGGCATTACTTATTCTTGTGAGGTTCCTGTTGCTATCATGCGTTAAAAGATTTTTGAAGGCATTTACATACATACAACACAATTCTCATGTATTTAGATATCTTACACTTAAATTTTACTTTTTTACATTTATTCCACCCAAAATTTTTGTATCACATATAAAATACCACCATATAACGTTAAAAAAAGTTAAATAAACCTTTTTCATTCATAGGTAAGGTAGTATATATATGTAAAAATTGAAGATTAGGTGTTAGATATGTAAATACATATGAATTCATTGGTATGCATGTAAATCTTCCTTTTAATTTTTCCTACCATTACTTAGTGGCCACATGTTTGGATCACACAGATACATCTAACATGGAGAAGTAAGACCACATACATCAACCTTTGCTTTGTACCCCCATTTTGATGTTAACCATGTAAACTTGATATTTCTATAGAGAGCAACAACTATAAATTTAATTTGTGGTATTTTATTAGAAAGACATTTGGTTCTTTCTTAAATCTTAATAAGGATGATTTCAAAAAATACGAACTTCTTGCTTGAATAGTTTGTTTGTGAAACAAAAGTTGATGGTCATATTTTTGTAATTCGAGTGCTTTTGTACTTGAGAATTGTGGGGGAAGTTAAGTTGTCTTAATTTTTCATCTAAAAGTTTCCTTCACTTAATGCTTCCATTGTAACGCTTGCTCGACGGTTTTCAATATACATTGCTTATCACTTCATTTACATTTTTTTTCCTAAAATTTCTTAATTTGCATGGGTTTTGCCCTGGTTTTGTGCTAGTTTTTGTCGATTCTTAGAGAAATGATTGCACTAATTAACCTAAAAATTTGGAAATCAACTGATATATAACTTCAGTTCATATATTTTTTCTATATCAAGCTGCTTACATTATTTTTTATGTAGTTAAAGTGGTGATTCTTAGATTTATAGATCAGAACTTAGAAAAAAAAATACACTTACATGCTTACATGGTTAAAGGAGGTGGGTGATTTGTTGATAACTTGTCTTTGATTTTTACCATTTTTTCTTAATGCGTGATTTTAGTTATCCGAAAATTGTTTTAGTTTACATATTATAGTTGTGACTTAATTAATGGCGATTTTTGTAATTAAGTAAATCAAGTTTAGGCTGTTTTTTGTGGGAAACCTAAGTATATTATGCCATTTAAGTGTTGTTTTTATGCAAATTTTGGGTCTCTTTGAAACATATATTCATCATCAATCTAGTCTCATCCTTTTGAGGTTGGCTACATTGAAAATTTATCATTCAAGTTTTGCTTTGATGTAAACTCTAGGTTTGTTTGGAGATTTTGCAGGTATTTGTAAAAGTAATTATAGAACTATTAAAGGGAAATAAACTTTTATTAAAAGTTGTTTTGGGCATTATATTTTTTTTGTCCTTTTGATAAAGTTAGACAAATTTTTATGGCTACCATTTTTAGTTTGAATTAACTTTAGGAATTTAAGTAAGGCTTGTTCGAAGAATAAATTTTCTTTGTCTATTTCCAGAGTCGATGGTTGATATGGCATTACTTTTTTTTTTTTTTTAATGGATGGCTTATTTGGATTTAATCAAATCAAGACGGGGTAGGATGAAACTTTTATTATCCTTAAAACCTAGATTTTTGTTTATTGTTATAAAGTCGTGTATTTTAGATTGAAGAATGATGACACCATGTGTCAATGTGCCATAGATAAATTTTGACGATTTTTTGTTCAAGGAATTAAGTTTATTTTTTGCTTATTATATGGATTGCAAGAGGATATCATCAAGATTTAACCTATTTATTATAAATTTATGAGTACTTTAGTTGTGTTTTTATGCCATGTTGAGTAATACCATCAAAATTAATTCTATGGCATACATAAGAATGCTAAGATTAATTTATGGTAATACCAGAAATGATCCAACAAGAAATAGTTCTATTATAGAAATGGTGGGAGTAGCACCCTACAAAGATACTTATTGAAAGTTATAATGTTCATTTCAATCAAAGCAAAGCCTAAATGAGATCCAATTTTATTATCCACCTAACTATTTTGAAATTCTCATGCTGAAGGTAGTTGACTGCCGGGTTTGCGGCGATCCCCACTCGATTCTCCGATTTGCATTTGTCGAGTTCGCCGATGAGGGTGAGTTCCAAACCGCTTGCAACTTGTTTGATCGATCGTGTGATCCGTGCTATCATTCGTCTTCTAACAATGGTTCTTTTTTTGTTTTGCTTATAGAGGGTGCTGTGGTAGCCCTTAATATTGGGGGACTTCTGCTTGGTTACTATCCTCTTAAAGTCTTACCTTCAAAGACTGCTATTTTGCCTGTGAATCCTAAGTTTCTACCAAAGGTTCTTACTGCTTAAATACATACCACCCAATTCTTATGTATTTACATATCTAAGATTTAAAACTTCACCCTTTACATTTGTAGTTTTATGCCACTCAAAAAGTGAATTACAATTCTTCATGAATAGGTAAGGTGAAATATATGTAAAAAAAATCAAAGTTTGGTTGTTAGATATATAAATACATAAGAAATGAGTGTCATGCATCTAAATCTTACTAGAAATAAACTTCTCTCTGCTGTTTACATTAATTTCTTAAAAGATTGTTTTCTAATTTCTGAAAATTTTTGCAGTCCAATGATGAAAGAGAAATGGTTGTGAGAACAGTCTACTGTACAAATATTGACAAGAAGGTAAATATATAACTTTTCTTCAAAGATAATCCATTTATGTAATGATTTTGAATGAATATTTAATGAATGTTATTACATATTGAGAACAACTGGATAAATTACACTGTTAGTGATGAACCACCCTAATTTGTTATTTACATAAATCTTCTTTTGCAGGTTACACAATCTGAAGTAAAACAGTTCTTTGAACAAGTTTGCGGCGAGGTTTGGATGCTTCTCACCAATTAGAATGTTTTTAAGGGGGAAAAGTGTCAAAATAGTCCCCTAACTCTTTGCAAAACGTTATTATACAAATTTCAATTTAGTCCCCAGACTCTTTTGACATGGGCCCTAATTTAAAGAGTATGAGGACTAATTTTACAGTTTTACAGACTTTGTGATCAAAATGACAGGGGACTATTTTGGTACTTGTTCTTAATGGATTTAATGACCGACTCAAGCTTGTTTTTATTACAGGTTTCTCGTCTGCGTCTTCTCGGCGATAACGTACACTCCACTAGGATAGCATTTGTTGAGTTTGTTCAGGTGATTTTTCTACATTTAATTTGTTAGACTAATAAGTAGTTGTAATATCATATTATTAAAACTGTAAGCCCGATTCGTGAGCCGACTCGGGCTCGGCCCGATAAGTGGCTAGTGATCTAAGCTCGATGAGCTAAGAAGCCAAGCTCAAGCCAACCCTAGCTCGACTCGGTAGCTCGTAAGCTGGCTTCTTAATTAATAAAACTCAAGCTCAAGCCGAGGGTGACTCGAGCTCAACTTGACTTGTTTACACCCCCTACACCTTAATAGTCTCTCTCACGTGAGAATACTTCGTATTAGTTATCGCTCAATTTGATATCGGAATTCATTAGATCATGCACCATGTGGATTCATTATGGGAGTCACATGCTATTGAATTTTGGCCAATCATAATAGTAAGGAGCATTTTCAAAGTACTCTCCAATTCTTATGTATTTATATATCTAACAACTAAATTTTACTTTTTAACATTTATACCGCCTAAAATTTTCGTATCACATTTAAAACATCATCATTTTAACTATTAATAAGTGAAATACAACTTTTCATGTATGGGTAAGATGACATGTGTGTGAAAATTGATTTTTAGGTGTTTGATATGTAAATGTATACGAATTGAGTGGTATTTATAAATACTCATTTATGTTTATTTCTCAATCTTTCGATGCAAATTAAAATTTACGACAACTTACAATTCATGTTTTCACAATTTTTTATTTCATTTCAGTTGAGGATTTTATGAAATTTATAGCTAATATCTATTTCTTATTGCATATAACAAAAAGACATTTACATTGTTACATGCATAACACACCCACACCAAAACTTTCTTATCTTCTCACAATACCCCTTGAATCTTTTATATCGAGTAAAAAACAGTATTATCATCACTTTTTAAATGTAAAATACATCTTTTCATGCATAAGTTTAAGGCGCCAAAGTGCAAAGTTTAGGCGTGAGATGTGTAAATACATAAGAATTATGTGCTAGGCATGCAAAATTCATGATTCAATCCCATTATTACAGGCTTCGAGCGCCATTTTGGCATTGAACTGCAGCGGCATGCTCCTCGGATCTCTACAAATCAGGTAAGTTTCTCAAGTCACTAACATTTGTTCTTCGTCGTAATCATCATCATCCTCATTTTTATGAATCAAACCATCTCCATTTGTCGCTGTAGTTTCAGCTCCATGATTGACATCGAATCGATTTCTGAACTCTGCAGGATTAGTCCGTCGAAGACGCCTGTGAGGCCGCGCAGCCCTCGAGCAGGATCACACTAACGTGGTGGAGGTGGGGGCGAAAACTAGAGCGAATTCTGTTTGTTGCAAAGAGTTTGTGGAGTCATAACTCATGTTTGAGAGAAATCATGTTTGTTTTATTCTTCAGAACAGGTTTAGAAGCTGTTATATCTTAGGAAAGAATTTTCTCATTGTCTTCATCTTCTTCTCTTTTCGTTTAGGGTTTTTTAAATGTTTGGGAGCCTTCAGAACTTTAATGGAGTTGAGTTATAATTAGTTCATGTTTCATTTTTCTGTCAGATCAAAAGGGCAGACTATTTCACCATCATTGGCACATAAAAGTTTATTATGGATTAAAATTTTGGGATAATTACGTACGGAGCACACAAAACATTGATATTTATAAATTTACCACCCACGTGATTTTTTTTTTTGAACTGCCAAACCAATGTAATTATGCGTGCCACGATCAAATTATTGATCAAATTATTGAGAATTTGATAAGAATGAAAAATATGGGACCATAAATAGCAAGTTTTGGGTGGTCTGTATGTAATTGCTATGAATTTATCTTCTGTAGATTAAGAAAAGGGGGGCATTTTCTAGCTTACCACACAATTCCTATGTATTTACATATCTAACCCTTGAGCTTTTAACTTTTTACATTGGTATCAGCCAAAAATTTATATCACATAAAAAATACCACAACTTTAACTTCTGAGAAGTGAAGTGCATCTTTTCATGCATGGGTTAAGCTGATAGCATGTAAAAATTGATGTTTTGGTGTTAGTATGTTAGATATGTAAATACATAGTATTTAAATGGTATGTATGCAAAATCTTCTTAACTATGTTTTATGTATTATGATATTAATACAATTATTATTTATTTATATAATCTAAAACCTAAACTTTTGATAATTACATTTATATCAATTTTGATGTGATGATAGAGGCTTGAGCGGTGTGCATGTAAATATCAAAGTTCACGTGCTAGTGGATACGTAAAATTTTAACAATTGTGTGGTATGTATGTACACTTTTGATATTTACATTTATAACATTTTATGTTTTTGCTCGAGATACAAGTAATCTTGAGAAGTTCGTCTTTTTTCGCTCTAGTAGATCGAACGCACAATTTTCTTCGAGTTTTATTTTTAGCTACATATCAATCACAAAGTGTCGGAATGAATTAAACACGAGACAAGAATATTATTATTTGTTTGTTAATGAATACAAATATCATAATAAAGAGTAATTATTTTTTTTTCAAAATAAATACAGATAATTTATTATATGAGATCAACATAGAAACTCACATTTTCTTTCATGCTATAAAGAAACATGTAAAATTAAGTATGGTAAATCATCATGAATTAAAGAAATATATGAAAGAAACTTCATTTCTTGGGGGAGTTTTATCTCGCCTTTTAACTAGGCAAGGGGATCTTCATCTCCATCAATATCACATGATATTATTATTTTTAATATGAGTATTTTTAACTATAGATTAGAAATGAATTATAAATAAATTAAACATATATGCGATCAAAAAATACATTGAGTGCTCCATTCAATTTGATCCATAAATACAAGTTTGCATGATTTCTACACCAAGCTTGAAGCGATATCTACCAGCAATTCTCGTATTGTCAACTAAGGAGAGCGTCAAGGCTCCGAACATAGAGGTACGATTGAATTTTAATAGTCGTTATATTATAAGAATATCCCACTGTTTTACAGGAATATTCAATCAACGTTATTTATAAAAAATAAAAGTATCATTCAAGTATTATGTGGTGTTATTCGATTAAGTCTCAAATCAAGCAGAAGAATATTTCAATAACACTTTATTTTCTACAAATAACGCTGATGAAATATTCCTATAACACAACAGAATATTCCCATAACAGGGCGATTATTGCAATCCGAACGTAGCTCTGCGTTCGGAGCCCTAACGTAATATTTTTCCATTTTGAAGTAGCCATATAAAGAATGCACATAAGCATTCTTAATAATATCTCACATTTCATCTCATTATCTTTCAACCACTCAACAATATCATTTTTTTCTTTTTCTTCCTTAAATGACAAATCCTCAAGCCATTATTTAAATAGATATCCAAGATTTGATAGAGAACTAGATCTGCAAATCTAATCAACCTAGCTTCAGAGGACTTCACAACAATTTTGTCTCCCAAATCATGAAAACCACAGATTAACACACAAACTTAATTTTTTACATATATTCCTTTTTAAAAGTTAAAATTGTGGTTGATATAATATAAAATGCAGAGTTCAGATATTAGAAATGTAAATATATAAAAAAAATTGGGTGGTAAGTATGTAAATCCCCCATCCCAAAAAAATCACTGGCAAAAATGGTTGAGAGGGGCTTGCTAAACATAATGCATTAATAGAGCTGACGTCTAAATAGCAACAGCAAAACAGAACTAAAGATGGACTAAAAACGATTGAAGATGAAAAAAATGATCCTCAAAACAGAGCAAATGCCGAAAGAGAAGATGCTTGTTTTAACAGTCGAGCTGATAAAAACTTAATATGCATTCATAAATCTCAACAACAGAAGTGAGAACAAGGCTTCAGAAATCAAACCCTGTGGGGTTTTGTGCTCCAGAAGAGCTTCTAGTTGTTCCTAATTAATTCACTGCAAAAAATAGATAGATGTTCACTGCTTAGACATGGTTAAAAAATTTACATATATAGCACACAAATTTTAAGTATTTGCATATCTCACACTTAAACTTTCATATATATATATATATATAGCACTTTGGTGTTTTGTT
Source organism: Phalaenopsis aphrodite (assembly GCA_003013225.1). NCBI lineage: Eukaryota > Viridiplantae > Streptophyta > Magnoliopsida > Asparagales > Orchidaceae > Phalaenopsis > Phalaenopsis aphrodite. The sequence continues at coordinate 169,289 of NEWO01000851.1, forward strand.
TTAAACCTATGCATGAGAGGCTGTATCTCACTTTTAAAAAAGTGATGATAGGGCTACTTTTGATGTGATATAGATGGGTGGTGTGTGTAAATATGAAAATTTAGGTGTGAGATATGTAAGCGCATAAGATTTGTGTGTAATGTATGTAAATAGGGCTATAAAAAAATCTTGTTGTTCCAGAACAGCTCGTGATCTGTTCATTAAGTAGCTCGTGTTCAAATTGTTCGTTAAGTAAACGAGTCAAACAAAAACAAATTTTTGTTAAGCACGAACTGTAAACGAGCCGAACATGAACAACCCATTGTCCGATTGTGTCCGATTCTTTTTAGCTCGAAATAAGTAAATTATAGGTATTATTTATATAATAATATAACATATATATTTAGATATAAGTTTAAATTAGAATAGCTCGTGTGTTCATGTGATATTGTGTCTTCTACTACACATAAGTGGTGCAAGTTCCAATCCAACACCCCACATCTATTTTTTAAAATTAATTTTAACATGCCAATTTCGAGATGAACACGAGCCAAACACGAGCTTAAGCCTAAGCTCGCTCAAGCTCGGCTTGCTTACAACCATTTATGCACCCATGCCCCTTTATATTTAAGACTGGGAAAGGTTTACCTCTGCATCTTCACCCAGAGCAGCTCTTGTGGCACCGTCTTTCATAGATTCGTCACCTGCGTAGGAAGAGAATGGCATGTCACTAACCAATATGAATGCAGAAGGCAGAACTCAACATATCAATCTGTATGATGATATATTCAGTAGTTATTGGAGATATTGCTTGGGACGTTTCATATACTAACGAGGTTGTCATCTGACTAAACAGACGAAAATTGGAGCTTGACCCTCAGAAAAATTCGTTGAAGACAGCCCAAATTTGATATATTTTATAAAAACATTAAAATATACAAACAAGCATATAAGCCCTCGAATTAAGATTAGGTGGTAAAAAAGAAATGCCTTGAATATAAATTAGTCAGAGGATAATTGATGCAGTTATATCCTTTTATAAACAGCTATTTATTATATCTAATAATTCTATATTAGTATTATATAATACTTACTGCAGAATATTACACCTCATTTCAGTTTAGCCTATTCCTTTATACGGTTGTGGTGTAATGGAGACACATTATATATGACTACTGCTGTAACCATGGAGGACACTTTTTGATATTTGATTGCAGAAGTATACTCATTCACTTCCTTTTATCTGTATTTTCCCTTTCTTTATTCTGCAACTGCGCCAATTATTTTACAAAAACTTCAATTAGGACAACAAGGATCTATGCATTAGAAATTAAAAGGATCGTTAATACCTAAGTTAGGCATAATAAAAATGTTTAAAAATAAAAAAATTATAAATCAAAAAGTAATAATATCAAATAAAGGCAATTCAAAAAATACTTTTTTAAGTTTGGATGGTAGTTCTCCCAAAAATAAAATAAAATAAAATAAAATAAAGCTTTCTGATGATAATCGTTCTAAAGTTATTTTATGCAGCATGTTACAAATAGGAGATGGAAAATGCTTATGACAATGTACATGTCAAGCCAGTAAGATTTCTTAATTTTGGAAGAACAACCTCTTTATCTTCAGTCTCTCTATATAGTTGCTGAGAAAGGATGTCATTTAGCACAAATTTTTAGCTTATATAGACCACTCGAATTATTAGGTTAATGATAGCAAATTAGATTTAGGTTTATGCTTGAATAGAGAACATTTTCGGGGATTATTATTGGTTAAGAATTAATGAACAATTATCAGGTGCTTTATGGCACGATGATTCCTAATAAAAAAATTTATAAAAAGCTTAAAGCTTAAAGAGTTAACTTGAAAAGAGATTGATGGGCTACTGAACTATATATACTGATTCTAATACAAACAAACATAATGGGTACTAGTGAAGTTCGTTGCTCAGAAAATCCATGACAGGTGTTCAGGAGGATGGACCTAAGTCGATCCCAATAGGATAATAGATGGTAACTAATCAACTCAAAAGCTTAATCCAACATGAATGGGACACTCTAGTATATCCCCAACTCTTCATTTCACTTTAAATGTGGGACTCTCTCTCTCAACTGCATCTAACAAGGCTTTTCTAAGATGTAGAAATATGATATAAAACATTATAACTAAGGAAGATTTACATGCATACCACTCAAATCTTATGTATTTACATATCTAANAGGCTTTTCTAAGATGTAGAAATATGATATAAAACATTATAACTAAGGAAGATTTACATGCATACCACTCAAATCTTATGTATTTACATATCTAAAACCTAAACTTCAATTATGATGCCACCTTACCTATGCATGAAAAGATGTTGCTTTTTAGAAGTTGAGATGGTTGAATTTTTGATGTGATATAAAGATTTGGGTGGTATAAATGTATAGATAAGTAAATACATAGGAATTGGGTTGTATATATGTAATTGCCGCTATAACTTAATATAGGTGTCTAGAACCAAGGTGATAGATATAAGTGGAAAAAGTAGACTAAGGCAAATCGGCTAAAATTTCTAGATGAAGTTTTCATAAACTAAACTTGGCATCACCCATGTTTTCTACCGTTTGAGATTCAGATCCCTTGCTATTAAAGATGGTGGCAATTCATAGGTAATCTAACTCTAACCGACTACTTCAAGAATCACTCGGTAGAAGTGAATAGAGAAGGATTCACTAACTTGACCTCAAATGGTTGAACAAGGCCAACAAAAATGATTATAGGAAGCATATACTGTTTTGTTTCGAACATTTGCATTATCTTCTCCAGAACAATGTTTTGCAGCTTACTACGATAAAAACTTAGTTTTTAACAAACATATCATAACCACCATATCAATTGTTATTCTCCACTTTCCTATATCATTGCTTTGTAACCAACTTGGGACCACTTGGTCCATCTAGAGTCTTCTTCTTACATCTATATATTCATGCACAGTTGCTGTGAATGAATCAATGGGAAAAATACTTCAATGTGCCATACAAAATCTCTTCTTCATCTTCCTCCTCCTAGTTTTGTTTTTGCTAACAATTACAAGGGCCGCTCATCACTATAACTTATACCAACCGTCAAAGCTTATCATGTTATCAGAGCTCTAGGTCGAGTGTGATGATTTTTTACTCGGCTTTGCTTTACAAGAAGCCAAGCTCTTCTGGGCCGACATCCCGATCAACTTCAACATCCCCATTTGCATCTGGAACCCGCAGGTTCTGAGGGTAGTTCATCGCTTCAGCTCATAACAAAAAGCGAATCAAGGTTCATCCCTGCTTCTACAATTATGTCTCAAACCACAAACTCATCATCCAGTCAATTAGAAGCCTCATAGTCATCCTACAGGAATCACATAGCAATCCCTTAAGTCCTTAAATTTCTGATGTCAACTATATAAACAATTGCACACATTGAACTATCAAGTGACAACTTCTTAACATGGAGGCCTCAAATATATAAGTTCTTTAAAGCCAACGGGTTTGATGGCTTCTTGGATGGGACCAAAATCTGTCCTCCTAGACAACTTCAACATCCAGATGGTAACTTTCACGCATCCTAATTTTCTTCAATGGTTGTTGATTGATCAAAATCTATCTGCTGCTATATACTCAATGATTTCTCCATCCATCCTTCCTTGCATTCTCAACCCTGAATCATCGACGGGGATTTGGAGCACACTTGCCAAACGCTTCAAGTAACCAATCGATCTAGAGTCCTTCAATTAAGAAACACTCTACATAACATCTCAATAAAGGATCTCACAATGTCTCAATGTCTACTCAACATTAAATCCCAATATAGTCACTGCCAGAGGACACATAGATTCAAAGGATATTATCTTACACACCCTCAATATCTTACCATCAACCTAACAGTCATTCAAGAGAACCCTCCAAACAAGGTCATAACCTTTTCATCTCAATGAACTTTACTCCATATTATGCAACAAAGAAACAAATATGGCTACCGAGCAAGCAAAAGAAGTGAATGATGCAGCCATTGCACTTTATTCTTCCACTAAAAAAGGTAGGTGAGGCCCCTTCAAAGGGCCTGATTGGAACAATAGAGGTGGACGCAACCACGCTAACCTTCAACCAGCAAGGGGAGGCCGAAACATTTCTTCCACCACCTCGGGAAATGCATGTCAAATCTGCGGCAAAGATGGACACATTGCAATAATGTGTTGGCATTGAAACAACTTCAACATCTATCCATCTCCAAAATCCAAAACAGCTCTCCTAACCACCACAAAACCAAAAGAATGGATACTTGATAGTGGAGCTACATCCACCTTGAAGAAACTACAACAGCCTATTCCTCATCAAGGGAATAACACCATATCAGTTGGTGATGGTTCAAATCATTCCATTACATACACCGGTTAATGGTTACTTCCCACAGCCCAAAGTAAGCTCATTCTACCAAACCTCCTCTACTCACCCAATCTTGCTCATAGCCTCATATTTTTCCACAAACTTACTTCTGATACTGATTGCACCATCATCTTCACTAAATTTGGTTTTCTTATCAAGGATCGGAGGACAAACAAAACATTTCTTAAGGACCATCTAAAAATGGTCTCTATCCAATCAAAGCTCTTTCCGCTGTCCACAATCTCTCCATTCCACCCTCTCAACTTTGGCAGCGATGCTTGGGACATCCTCATCTAGAAGCCACAACTCACATCTCCAAACTTGATAGAATTGTAGCCAAATTTACTATGAATTGTCCTTGTAATGAATGTACTTCAGCTAAATGTCATCAACTACATTTCTCTAAGTCATCCTCTAGATCAAAAACAACATTTACTATGCTTCATTTTGATGTATGGGGTCCTGCACCCACTATTCCTTTACAAGGTAACAAGTAATACTTTTCTTTAATTGATGACAAAACAAGAGATTCCCAATGTGTGCCAAAGCAAAAACTAAAACAATTATAATAACCTTTCACAATTTTTTTCAAAATCACTTCAGCAAGAATATTAAAACTCTAAGCTTTGATGGAGGTGGAGAATACTTATCTCAACATCTCAAACAATACCTTCTCTCACAAGGCATCCAACACCAACTCAATTGTCCCTATACTCCCCAACAGAATGGGATTGTCGAACACAGACATAGGCCCCTCATCGAAACCATAAGAACTCTCTTATTAACCATTAATCTTTCACCAAAATTCTGGGTTGAAGCTTTAACTACAGCAACTTACCTCATCAATTGCATGCCCTCTTAAGACTTTCAATTACAAATCGTCATATGAACTTTCATATCATTCACCACCCATCTTCGCACATTTAGATGCCCATGCTTTCAATGGCAAAAACCCATCATCTCCAATAAACTCTTACCCACCGCCCCAACATGTATCTTCATTGGATATGCTCCCAATTAGAAAGGCTATCAGGGTTTCAATCCTCAAACTCAAAAGACAATTATTTCTCGCAATGTAATCTTCAATGAAACAACCTTCTCAGGTGCACCTTAATCCCCATCACCTCACGAATCTCCCCTGCCCACACCACCCGGCATCCTCCATCCTGCTTCGGCTCAAATTCCCGCTCAGCCACCTCCTGCATTCCATCTGCAACTTGACTACCCACCCAAGCCACCTCCTGTAGCACCGCTCTCACTGATACTTGCTCAACCTCAACAATCCGCACTGACATTCCATCTGCAACTTGACAACCCACCCAAGCCACCTCCTGTAGCACCCCTCTCACTGATACATGATCAACCTCAACAATCCTCACTGACATCCACTCCTACCACAGAGCCCTCTATCGGTGAACCACCAAAGCAAACCACCACCCATCACCTCATGCTTACCTGAGCTCAAACCAACTCTCTCAAGCCTAGACATATTCTTCATCTAAACACTACTACCTCATCCACCACCAATCCTAGTTGTTATACGGAAGATAAAAAGTATCCTCAATGGAGGAAAGCAATGTCCTATGAGTTTCATGCTCTTCAAAGCCAAGGAACCTGGCAATTTGTCCCTCCACCATCAAATCACAACATCAATGGTTACATGTGGACATACATAACCAAATTTAATTCGGATGGTTCAATCGTCAAGCACAAAGCTTGTCTCATAGCTCAGGGGTTCAAACAACAGCTCAGCATTGACTACAATGGGACTTGCAGCCCCGTCGCCGAGCTTCTAACCATCCAAATTCTTCAATGTTTGCTTTTACTCACAATTGGCAGGTCAAACTACTCGACATATCCAATGCTTTCATTCATGGCTCTCTTGATGAAACTATCTACATGCAACCACCACAAGGTATTCAAGATAATCAATATCCAAATCATGTATGCTTACTCAAAAAATCCCTCTACGGCCTAAAACAGACACCACAACAGTGGTATTCAACCTTCTCCAATCACCTCAAGCTTCAAGGCTTTCAAATGAGCAAAATTGACCCCTTTTCTTGTATATTAGCACAATGAAGTCCAAATGCAGCTTCTAGTCTACGTCGATGACATTCTCCTCACAGGTAATGATTCTACCAACCCACTTCAATGTCCTTCAACACCTAAAATCTACACTTCAACTCAAAGATCTTGATGAAGTCAACAATTTCCTTGACAGCCAAATTCACTACAATTTTCACATTTATTTCCTCACTCAAACAAACCATATTGCCTCTCTCTTACAGCAAATGGGCATGGAATTGCAAGCCTCTTCAAAAACCTCTCCCACCAAGCTTAAAGCAAACACACTCTATGCAAGAATATCCTCAACCCACTCACTATATTCAACTTGTTGTGCTCCAATTCCTCAGTGTTAAAGTCCGCATCGCATTCTCTGTCAACTTCATATGCCAACAAATGCAAAAAACCCTGATCTCCCATTTTCAACTCATCAAAAAGGTACTTCTCTATATTAAAGCAACCAATCACTATGGCCTTCAACACACCAAGGGAAATCTACAACTTCAATGCTACTTCGATGTTGATTGGGAGGGTAATATAAATGGCAGAAGATCCACTTTTGACTATTGTTTCTTCCCTGGCAACAATCTCATCGCTTGGACTGTTCATAAACAAAAAACAGTGGTTCGATCTTCTATCGAGGCGGAATACAGGGCTCATGCTGCAACTACCACCTACACTATATAGCTTTGTCAACTCCTTCATGACTTCAACATCAAGGTAGCAGCTCTGACACCCATCTATTGTGATAATACTTCAACTATCACAATTATCCTCAATCAAATTTTTCATGCCCACACAAAATACGTCGAGATCGATCATCATTTTGTTCGGGATTATCTTGTCTCCAACACAGTTCAACTACATCACATTGCCTCACAAGATCAGATCGTCGACATACTTATGAAATGCTTGTATCAAGCTCACTTTATCAAGCTTCGTCGCAAACTCACAATCATTGATCCAGATCATGAGTTTGAGAGGAGGTAACAAACATATAATAACCACCATATCAAGTGTTATTCTCCACTTTCCTATATCATTGCTTTGTAACCAACTTGGGACCACTTGGTCCCTCTAGAGTTTTCTTCCTACATCTATATATTCATGTACTATTGCTGTGAATGAATCAATGGGGAAAATACCTACATATGCCATACGAATCTCATCTTCTTCCTTATATTTCTGTTTTTGCTAACATTTATAGGGGCAGCTCATCCCTGTAACTTATACCAACTGTCGCAGCTTATTAGTTCTATCATGTGTAAATTCACAAAAAATTATATTTCATTTACATAAGATGTCTTGGATAACTAGATCTTTAGATTGTGTATGAGCACGTTAGTGTTGATGATGTTTATTTCATATGTCGTGCATCATTAATCTTGTATGGGTCTTGAAAAGTAACTATAATAGCCACACACAAATAGGAGCTTATCCATGTAAATTCACAAAAATAGGAGTTATTCCCTTCTATTTTTGGTTTTGCTAACAATTACCGGAGCTGCTCGTCGTTGCAACTTACACCAATTGTCGCGACTTATCGGTTCTATCATGTGTAAATTCACAAAAATGCATTTCATTTAGAAAAAAATGTCTTAAATATCTAGATCTTTAGATTGTGTATACTGTATAAGCATCATGTTTAGAAAACCAGACCGGAACAGTCGGTTCAACTGGTTTGACCGTGAACTAGACATAGGTCCGCTTCCGATTGGCATAAAAAACCCTCCCGCATAGAACCGCCAAGAATCAGGTTGAATCGGCAGTTCAACCCCTGAACCGGCGAACTGGCTCCAATAATAAGGAATCGTTCAATTCACGGGCATTCACATACATACCACCCAATTTTATGCATTTTACATATCTAACACCTAAGCTCTAGTTTTTACATTTATAGCACCCAAATCACTTATATCACATCAAAAAATTCATTATTACAAAGAAATTCAATTTACATGTATACCACTCAATTTTATTTATTTATATATATAACACCAAATCTCTTTATTTTACATTTATAACATCAAATTTATCCATATCATAAAAAACATATCACTATTTTAATTTCTAAAAAGTGAAATTCATGCTTTCAAGCATAGATAAAATGTTACATGTTAAAATTAAATTTTAGAAATTAGTTATTTAAATACATATGAATTGAGTGGGCTATAAATCTTATGTATTGTTATTTTTAAATACATTTAAGATTTATTATGTCATCCTGTTGAAACTCTGGTTCAACCCCGGTTCAACATTTGAACCTTGAACATTGAACCTCTCCTTCTACCTGTTCAATGTCCGGTCCGGTTTTCCCAACCTTGCAAAACATGTCAGTGTTGATGATGTTTATTTCATATGCAGTGTATCATTAATCTTGTATGGGAAGTAACTATCATAGCCGCACTCGTTGGATACATTGAAGAGTGTATGTTGCATTATGCTGTCATTCTATCTTTCAAAATGATACAATGATAGATACCTAGTTTATGCGCAAAACTCGATTCCTAGTGGAAGCCTGGGCTTTGGTTGCAGAGCATTATAAAATTAATAAAACCAACAAAAAGACCAAAGAGGAAAAGGTGCGATTAAAAGCATTTGAAAAAGATTTTACCATCAATCTCAAAAGATATGCAACATTAAAATATGTATTTCAGTAAAGGCCTACAAAATCTAATTTAAAAATAGTTGTTGTGAACTTTTGAGCACTTAATCTGCCACCTTTGAGTGAAATAAAATATATTTCACTTTTTCAATACTAAAAAATGATAAAATAATAACTCCTAATGTTTGAAGGGTATGCTGCAAATTGCACAAGATAGCCTTAATCCAATTAATAAGTAGTCGCTCTATGAACCTTCATTGTCCATTCATTTTGAGTGGGTGTTATGTGAGCTGTTAATTCATTTTGTTGATATTTTAAAACCACCATGTCACCTTAGACACACACTTTTTTTCCTAGTATTCCAAACTATTGTAAATAACCTTACAACCCTATTGTACATGACCCAAATCTATCTTCAAATACTTTGACCTCAACAAATACAAATCCCCAAGTTTCCTAAGATATCACAATTCGCTCTGTTCTTCTAAGTTTTATAACAGTCATATTAGAACCAGACCTTAGCTATCATCATTTTTTTTCTTAATCCCTAAAACTTAGATTCATATAAGCATTAGATGGTTTGATTTCAGTTTCA
>NEWO01000851.1:204022-215299 GCA_003013225.1 Phalaenopsis aphrodite
ATATATATATATATATATATATATATATATATATATATATATATATATATATATATATATATATATATATATATATATATATATATTCATATTCGAAATCAGCACATTAGATTCTTAAAGTGCAAATCATTTTTAAATCTAAAACATCCCCAGTAAAAATATACATGAACAAGTGTCTTCAATAATATTAGATTCAACCATTCTTAATTTGCCCGTTGCACATTTTTCATAGGAATTAGACAATGCGAGTTTTCCTAAGGAATAAGTACAGATGCAACAATTTTAAGAGAATCATAGCTGTAATATTCATCGATATTAAAAGCCATGCATAAAGCCGAATGGTATATTTTTAGTGAGTAAAAGTTTAGTTCATCCAAAATTTCTCACTTAATGCCTAAGAAAAAATAACAACAAACCTTTATCCCACTAAATGAGGTCAGCTACATGAATCCTTTTTCTCCATTGCATCCTATTGTGTCATATTTTAATTTAATTCTGATAAAAAAAATTAAATAATAACAATAAAATAATAAGAAGGCAAAACATACTTGTCTACTTGATTATAAGACACCTAAATCAAGCATAACACTCAAACACACCATATATACCAAGTTAACAAATTTTAATTTTATCACGCAAATGATCCCTACAAATTTTGCATGTAAGTTCTTATTTCATATCAACCCATGACAGCATAGCAACAACGCTTCACCAAAACAATTGAGCATGCTCTACTAGTTTTGATTTGGCACATCCAAGATATTCCAAATAAAGGATCCGATTTTAAATTTTCTAAAAAAATTCGTCCCAGAAAACGTATGAAAATAGCTTTGAACCTCACAATAATCAACTTTTAGTTATTTAGAATCATAACTTACCTAATCCTAATTAAAATGCATCGTTTATTAATTATTTTATTAAACCATTTAATATGTCCAATGTTTACTTGTAGGAGGATATTTTCTAAAACTTTAATAACAATTTGATGCATTTGGATTGAATTTTATGCAAGATGATTCAAATTAAGATTTTATAATGAAACTGGACTAATGCAAAGAATAATTCACATAAGACAACTTAGAATTCACAAGGATCAGAAAACCACTAAATAAGTCAACAAAATACTTCTTTAAATGCAAATATAAATATAAAAATTATTCCCAAACATTAACCAAATGATGAAATAAATAGAAAAAACTAAAAAGGAAAACTCTGATCCGCCCAAAATTAACAAACAATTGTAAGTTAATCACTTAAAAATCCAGATTTGTTTGAACAAAATCAGGACAGCACCAATATATGATCAAGGAAGAAAGTACAAAAATAAGAAATACAAATCTTAAGCCAGGGAAGAAACCAGCATGATATTTTATTGTTGGAGGAATTAAAATTTCGTGTGAAGCTTACTCTTATTACTAAAAATTTATTTAAAAAATAAGAAAATAATTGTATGCAAAATAATTAATCAATAAATTTACATGTTTAAACTAACTATAATTTTATCTTATATTTTTATAATCTATTTTGTTAAGCTTAAATATCATCAAAAATAATTAATACAAATACATATTAGAAGTATGCAAAATTATTATTTTTTTAATAAAGAGGCATTTAAATACATACCATAAGATTCTTATGTATTTACATATCTAACATATAAACTTTAACTTTTATATTTATACTACCCAAATCTTTTATATCACATAAAAAATGATAGTATTTTAGTTGTTAATACCACTATTTTAATTATGAAAAAGTTAAATACACCTTTTAATGCGTAGTTAAGGTGGTATGTATGCAAACATTCAAATTGAATGGCATGCATGTAAACTTTCGAAATATAAAACAATGCAGGGAAGGAGACGCATGAAAAAAGTTTAGACCCACATAGGATTTTAACAATATGTCTTTGCTCCTTATATGGAAAGGCGTATAACAGCATTTATTGAACTTTTAAAACCACGCGTGAAGGCTCACCTTTCAAATAAAATAACAGGCTCACCTCTCAAATAAAATAAATGCATTTTAAATAATACTTTAATTCAGAATTTAATTTGTATTATCTTAACTTATTCAATGACATTTAGACGGCCATTAAATTATCAATTTCATTAAATATTGACGGCCATTAAGCTAAGCCAACAAGTACTCTCTTCGTTCTTTCGAAGAGATGACTTCAGACACATTGTATGCAGCTGCCCTTGCAGGTGTCCACACCTAAATCGCCATCTTTCCCTCCTTCGTTTGAGTGGGCGGAGGACATCAAGAAACCTGTTAAGAAGAATGGAAGTCTGTCATATTTTTTACAGAAGCTGAAGATATTCAACTTGCTTCCTCCTGTCGTCTGAATTTGGTTGAAAATTTTCTATATGGTCATCCCAAAATGGAGTTCATTCGCAAAGAATTTGAACTTATGCACCTTGTTGAAGAGTGAAAAATTGGACTATTAGATGTGAGACACATTCTTATTTAAATTAGTAATGAAAATGATTACATGCGCTTATTTGTCAGAAGGATAATATGGATTGATAACAGAGCAATGAAGATTTTGAAATTGTCTACGAATTTTGACCCACAGACGAAACCGCCAATCATTCTGGTTTGGATTCGACTCCCTGGTCTGAAATTTCAATTATATATATATATATATATATATATATATATATATATATATATATATATATATATATATACACACACACACACACACACACACACACACATACATACATACACACATACATACCACTCAATTCATATGTATTTACATATATACCACTTAAAATTCAATTTTTAAATATTTGTCACCTTACCTATGCATCGAAAGTTGTATTTCACTTTTTAAAAGTTAAACCAGTAATATATTTTATGTGATATGAAAGATTTAGATGATATAAATGTAAAAAGTAAAGTCTAGGTGTTATATAAGTAAATACATAGGAATTGGGTGATATGTATGTAAATGTCCCTAACAAATTAAGTGTCTCAACTAAATAGCTATGCTTCCTTTGGAAGAACATAGGAATAATAAAATCCTTCAAAATTATTCAAATTTCAGTAACAGTTTGATTGTCTTTCCTAATATTTATAAACTACTCTAATATTCTAAGTGATGCAAATGTCAAAGTTTATTCTTAGCAAAAACATAGAATATGTGTGCCGAGATGAGTAGATTGATAATTTGAGTATTCATTTACCTTAGTTCATTTTATTTCTCATTTCTAGTTTCTTTTCTTAAAATAATGCCTATGATGATGATCCTTAAAAAGAATAGTTGTATTTTTTAATGTCATGCCGTTTAGGTTACATTTTCTGCTTTAGCTGTCTTCCTGTTTGTTCTCTGATTTGTTCTATGTCTAACACACAGTTGTTTCTCTAATAATTTCTATTTGATCCTTCCATTGACTTGAGGCATTAATCAGTTCACAGTTTATTATTATCGAGTCTTTTTTGCAGGATGGGTAGTGACTTCAACATGATGTTATTAGGTTTTGACTTAAATTGTCAAAGCTCTGCAGATTATTGTGTTGTGAGTTGAGGTATGGATGCTTCGGAATATTATGTTGTTGTGCAGCTTTGCCAAGAACCAACTTTAAGTTCATCTTTCTTGATGATTTTTTTGCCATTATCATCCAAATAACCTTAGAGGAGGATAATCTACTAACCAATTTTATTTTTGTAATTTCGAGGTGAATTTAGTGATTATAAACGAATGAGGTAATGAGGCAAGGAGGAAGAAGTTCTTAGTAATATTTTCCCTGATAATTTAGCTTTTTCTGTATGTTTGACTGTTGATTGGATGCAAATCCTACAAATTTAGGCAAGTGGTGACAATCAAGTTCAAAGGGAAGCTGTCATCTTATACTGACAAGGGGATTGAATTGTTTTAGGTGATGCTAATCATTGATCTATTATGTTTGAATGTTTGATTCTTCTAGTTGCTGATTATGCACGTGTGATTAGAACTGTTTAAACTTGCCCAGCTTGTACTTTCGATACGCGCTGTGAGTTTCAATTAAACTGTGGCTTTGATTTGTCCAAATTTCTATTAGACGGCCATTAAATTATCAATTGCAATGAATTTATATATTTCTGCTTGTAATCGAAGGAAATGAAACCTTATTTAAAGTAATAATATGAGAACAATGAATTCAATTTTTAGTGTGTAATTTTAAGCATTACAGGATATAGACACCTAATTCTGAGCAGTCCAACATCAGGTCAGCTCATATTCTATTACGTGTCAATAAGATTATCTATTATACTAAAGTCCTATCCAAAATCTTTAAGTCACGCTTAACAATCTCAATTAGGTAGAATAACACATTCTCATCACAAATGAAATATTAACATGAAAATCCCCTGTAAATTTTCTAATTACTTCAGATACAGAAAAAAAAAATATCCTAACATCAATTATGATAACTTCCAAATTTGTAATATGGTATTTATGATGTTTGTTATCATGATCATCATTAAAATAATCATCTTATTAAGAATTTAAATGGCCCATATGATAAATATAATCTCTAAAACCTCTAAGATTCATGTAGTTCCTAAAATTCTAGTGGCCTTCACAGTTGATATAATGGTGTGATCTTTAATGTTCAAGTGGTCAGGTGATCTCTAACATTATTGTGGTCCTTACAATCTCAAAAGTTCATGGTCTGCACATGATAATAATCACAATTACCAATGATGTCTATTCTAAGGACGAGTCTAAAGAGTTGAGTATTCGAGGAGTACCACAGTTTCTCAAATGAAATGTTCTAACAGGTACACCATTAATTTCATTCATTCACAAAATCTTCTAGAGTATTAGCTTGAGATGAAGGCCCTATTTAAGGACTTACTACATCAATAGCTTGTGTTCTCCAAGAGGTTCCAAGTTGATTAGACAGTCAATTAGTTACTCCTAACTCAAATGTTTTCCAAAATTGTAATTTTTCTTTCACTAGCAGCCATTCAATTTCCCATATTTTCCAACCTTTGTTCAACTAGTAGTAAAAATATATTGTATTCTTCCTTAATTCATGTAACGATAAGGGAATACTGAAAGGCGGTCACATAAAGTTATACAAAATTGTATTATTTTTATAATTTTGATTGAATAAGCAAGAATTCTTTTGCAGGAGAAGTTGAAATTTATTATTTTTTTGCAATGCAGAAAGAAAGGAAAAACAAGATAATTAATTTCCGTGGTGTGCAAGACTTGATTAGCACACTAAAAGCTTGTTGTTATTTTCCAATCTTTTTCAAGTAGGAGGACCTAGTTATGAAAGAGCTTAAGAAGATGGCTAGAAAAGTATTCACAGGAAGAAAAGATTTATAGTAATATTGTAGGTGGGAACACGTTACGATTAATGCAAACAAGAACCTAGTATATGACCAGCAATCTATTGTATGATGGATATCCTATAGGTATGATGGATATCCTATAGGTATGATGGATAACCTGGAGTATGAATGGTAAATTCTAAGCGTAGAGAAGAGTATTTGGGTGGTTTTGGTTTCTTTTCTATTTTTTTTTAAAATATGAAAGCGTTTAAATTTATTTATAGTTAGGGTTGACTATTTTGGTTCAATAATATTGGGAATTGGTTGAATGACGGCAGATCTTAAATATGAATAAAAATTTCATAATTTGGAACACAAATAAAAATGGGAGTAGTTGAGAATTATGAGGAAAATGATGTGGCCAAGATTTTGATTTTAGAAATGGTTATATAGAAGATTTTGGTTTATGAAAAGAATGAAATAAGGTCCCACAAACAAGGGTTATTGGTCATATAAACAATATTGTTCACATGTTCACAAAAAAATTAACAGTGCAAAAAGAAAGCGTTGAGTCCATATTTCATCAATAAATTCAACAATGACTGGTGATACATCACCAATAAATTTATATGATCAAGCACGAAAATCAATGCATTTTGAGTGAGAATTTTTTTTATATTCAAATTTCAGATCATCCAAACTATAATTTCAACAAAGTTAAATTTAAGCTGAGCATCTCAAAAATATGAGGGAATGAAACCAAAATTGATTTAATCCGAATTCAATCAATCCCATATTAAGCATTTAAAATGCAATTGAAAACTTTAAAACATTAATTGGAAGACCAAACGAACTCCAAATTTGACAAATTTAAAATCAAATCGAGTGTTTCGATAAGAGGACTCCAATAAGCCCAAGATCATCTAATTTTCACATCGTTAAGAAACTTAAATATTGAAAAAATAACATTGATCAAGAGAATAAATGTGGACCATCCGGTGGAGTGCTTTGAGATTCCGAATAGATTTACCAAAATATCCCTCTCAAAAATCATAAAATAAACCCCCATTATTTATTTGAAAGGGGAGAGGAAGAGAAGAATGAGCTGACAATTAAAACATAACTCTTGAAGAGAAGTGCAAGTGAACGATCACCAGTCGTCATCGACCACCAGCAGCAATTCAAGAGGGACTGAAAGAAAGGAAGGATCTCTTTGACCCTCTCTCTTTCTCTATCCATCATCTCTCTTATTTTTCTTGAGGTGCTCGTCGGAGGAACTAAGAATTTATTCCTGGAAAATACATTCACTCTCTTCTTCTCGCCTTTCATACATTTCTCTTAAGGCTTGTATAACTAACGAACAATACAAGATCCTACATTCTAAAAGAATTCAATATTAAGATTTCTCTGATGTTGATAATTTTTTAGGATACAACAACTTGAATGATTGTAGGAGTAGACAGGGGAATGAAATGCTGAAGGCAGTAAAAATAAGTAAAAAAAATTAACAAAAAATAATAAGAATATAAAATTAAGATATTAGCCCACATCCCACAAACACTCGGATTCACAATTTATGGAACGCACAATGGAGAAAGTAAGAACTATGAACCACCAAAACAGTGAAAAACATCATCAAACATCAAATATCAAACATATTAGTAATGATGAGCACAGCAGTCTTGTATTTATTAAAAAAAAAAAGGAGGCAAAAGATATAGTTGATGAACTATACAATGAAAATAAAGACCTAATAAGCCCAAAGAACCTCAATCTACAAAATTAAAAGCACCTTCCCATTAGCCCCCAAAGAACCTAAAGGTCACACAATTATCCCAAGTTCTTTAATAGACTAAAGAAGTCCGGTTCCGCTCGACATGGATGACAATAAACGAGAAAGTGCATAAAGGAATTCAGATGAACCTACAACCATATCTGGAATGACTTAACCAAAAAATCTAAGAAAAAACACAATAAAATTTACAAATTGAGAAGAGAAAGGAAGAGGTAACGAAGATGCTTGCTCACCAGAATCAGACCGCCTAGCGCGCTTGATCTTCGCCACCTGAACCTGGGTATCCACAAACATTTGCATGCGTTGGAACTCCAGACCCTTAATGAACTCCATCCTCTCCTTCTCCAGATCAATCATTTGCCGCTGCTTCTCAACCTCCACCTTCTCATAAACATCCGCAAACCACTCAATCACCCGTGCCAATTCACCGATCCCACCATCCTCTTGTCCCTTGCGCTTCTCCCCCAACCCACTCGCGGATCTGTCCCTGTTCGACCTAGACCTCTCCGTGCTCGATCCAGACAACTTCGAAGACGACCCGGATTCCACCTCCGCAGCAGCAGCCGCGGCAGCGGCAGCCACCGTATAGTTCCTCCCAAACACAGAGTCGTCCGCTGAAAGCCCCACCGCAGCAGGACGTTTCTCCTTTGAAAAAGACTCAACGGCGCGGACAGCAGCCGCCGCCGGGAGAGGCAACCCCTTGCGATAGGACGGCAGAGGCAGGGCAAGCGGAGGCGAAGACGAAGACATGGGCGGCTTTTTAACAGGGACAGAGGACCCGATCAGCATGTCCAGGCGAGAATAGAAAGGCCACTGGCTACCACAGGCGCCGTCATATATCTTCGCCTTCTCGATCTTATACTTCTTCTTGAGCGTATCGATCCGGTTCTTGCACTGCACGTCCGTCCGCGGAGGCCGACGCCCTGCACCCCGGCGCCCATTGACGGCGTCCGCCACCTCCTGCCACTGCTTCTGGCGTAGATTCCCCCGGTTAAGATCAAGAAAGCGATCGCCCCACGCGTCCACCAGTATCGACGTTTCCCCTTCACTCCAACAGTCTTCTCGGTACGGCACAGCCGGATTCGGCGGCCTTGAAGGCGCCTCCATCACTTCTCAAACCCTAAGCCTACCTCGTAGCCTTGCGGTCAGAATTGTGAAAAAGGGGCAAGGATGCGGGTAATATGAACAAGTCGTAGGCGTATACGTTAGGGCATGGGAGATCGCCGGAGAAACGTGCGACGACGTTTACGCCGAGGCGGTAGGAAGGCGATTGGTGTGCCGTCAAATCCGAGAACGAGGGGAGTGGGGTGATCGGAGAGTCGGTGCATCGCTGCCGTTGGTTTAAGGGCGTGGGAGGGAAGGGATTTGACGGGAAAACGGGAGCGAAATAATCCCGGGATGAATATTGAGAG
The DNA here is from genome assembly GCA_003013225.1 of Phalaenopsis aphrodite. Classification (NCBI taxonomy): domain Eukaryota; kingdom Viridiplantae; phylum Streptophyta; class Magnoliopsida; order Asparagales; family Orchidaceae; genus Phalaenopsis; species Phalaenopsis aphrodite. The sequence goes on from NEWO01000851.1 coordinate 212,507, forward strand.
AGGCTGCTGAATTAGGCCGGAGTTTGGGCTTTCAATTTTAGTTTTATTAGCTTCATTACTTTATTAGTTTGATTAATTTATACTTTGTGATTGTATGAGAATGTTTGATTAGAAAAAAAATTTAATGACTAAAGTGTCAAAATAGGCTTTGATTATTTATATAGGATTATTTAATCCATAATTTATAAAAGTGTTAAAATAGTTCCTGTACAATTTAAATTGCGACTGAAATAGACTTTATTGATGATTATTAGAGCTTAATTTTAAAATCATTGCGGACTATTTTGACATTTTTATAAATTTGGGGATTAAAACGACCACATATAAATAGTTGAAGATTGTTTTGGTATTTTTTTTAAATAGGTTCGATAAAATTAATTAATTAAAATTTATAATAATATCAGACGATAATGATGATTTGATTAATATGAGACATGATTATCATATTTATAATATAATAGATATAACTATTTGTGATTGAATAGTTTTATGTCTCACTATTTCTTGGCCTTTTTACGATCAATGATGCTCTAATGAAAGTAAAAAAATTACGTTTATTGAAAAAGAGTATAATTCAACGACAAAAAGAGAGTAATTGAACATGTGATAGGATTTATATTTCAAACTTTACAGTATGATAGGTGATACGTCACCAACAAATTTTCATTATCTGACACGAATCTCGAAGTATAACATGAACTCGAGACGATATTTTGAGCAAGAGACATTCAAAATTTGACTAAAACTCATCCAGAGCTCTGATTTCAGCAAAGTTATTGTCAAACTGACCAGCTCGATGAGACAGACATAATGATATTAATGTTAGTCTAATCTAAGTCAAATCAAGCCCATATCAAGTCATTAAACTATTTTAGAAAGCTTTCTGAACATATTTTGAAGGATCAAACAGATGATAAATCTGGTAATTTTATAATTGAATCGAGCGCCTCAACAAGACAAATTCAACAAGCCCACGATCACTCAATTTCGACATCATTAAGACATCCAAATGTTCATTAAACATCGTCTGATAAAGGGAAGCTCTCCAGACTGTCTGATTAAAATGGTTTTTATTCTTGTATTAATCTAGTCCAAAACACTATAAATAGAGCTCCACCCCTCATGAGGGGGAGTAATGCTGGAGTGAAAAATAAAGGCTTTGAGAAGGAACTCAAGTCTAACATCATCCCTGACATCGTCGATCCGCGTCGGTCAACGTCGGCCACCACCGACCGACGACCACTACCGCTGACCTCTGTCAACCCTCGCAGACAGCCGTCGACCACCGTCTATCACCACTGACCTCCGTCGACCGCTGTCGACCGTTCTCAACTGTTGTTGATCACCACTGATCCCCGTCGGCTGCCATCCACCATTGTCAATCGTCGTCAATCACCGCCCACCAAGCGCCGACAATCGATGATGTAATCTAAAAAACATAGTTACACNTTTTGAGCAAGAGACATTCAAAATTTGACTAAAACTCATCCAGAGCTCTGATTTCAGCAAAGTTATTGTCAAACTGACCAGCTCGATGAGACAGATATAATGATATTAATGTTAGTTTAATCCAAGTCAAAATAAAGCCCAAATCAAGTCATTAAACTATTTTAGAAAGATTTCTGGACATATTTTGAAGGTCAAACAGATGTTAAATCTGGTAATTTTATAATCCTCGACAAGACAAATTCAACAAGCCCACGATCACTCAATTTTGACATCATTAAGACATCCAAATGTCCATTAAACACCGTCTGATAAAGTGAAGCTCTCCGGACCGTCTGATTAAAATGTTTTTTATTCTTGCATTAATTGCGCCCAAAACACTATAAATAGAGTCTCACCCCTCTCATGAGGGGGAGAAATGCTGGAGAGAAAACAGAAGGCTTTGAGAAGGAGCTCAAGTCTAACACTATCTCTGTCATCGTCGATCAGTGTCGGTCGACGTCGGCCACCACCGATCGACGACCACTACCGCTGACCTCTGTCAACCCTCGCAGACAGCCGTCGACCACCGTCTATCACCACTGACCTATGTCGACCGCTGCCGACCGTTCTCAATTGTCGTTGACCATCGCTGATCCCCGTCGACTGTCATCCACCACAGTCAATCGTTGTCAATCACCACCCACCAGACACCGACAGTCGATGCTGTAATCTAAAAAACATAGTTACACTTTCCCGTCTGTGGGACACGAGATTTCTGTAATCAGGTGTCAATAGTGCGTTTTCGCAACTAGGTCAGTCCCTATGTTTTTTCCCTTTCTGAATTTTTCTTGTAAAAATTTTTGGAGTTGTTGCTACTTATTTATCTTTCAATGTATGTGTATTGAATTCTCGTACAACACTAAGATGATAATCCATTACTCTACCTTCACAAATTTTCCAGCACACATCAGTTTGGTTTTGCCTATGGGAGGCGAAGTCTCGTTCGACAATGTCTTCGACTTTAAGACACCGAGCCTCCTGTTTTTTTACCAATGAAGTGCTTCATCCAACTGGCGAAGGATCCTCAACATCTTCATGATCATCTTTGAAACATTCTTCAATGTGAGCGGCAACCTTCACTACAGTGTCGAAAAGTCATTCACGTTGAAGTCCTGAGCATGATTGTAGCTTGATTGTCTTTTCACATCTTATTCAGACACAGAGTCTTTCACAACTTCTTCCAGGCTGGTGGCAACCTTTACTGTAGTCTCGAAGGGTCGTTTTTGTTAATGTTCAGGGCAAGACTGTAGTGGGGAGTTCATCCCACAATTCATTGCAAGTCTACAAGAATCGCCCTTATATTGG
>NEWO01000851.1:215729-245093 GCA_003013225.1 Phalaenopsis aphrodite
AGCCATTAAATTGATATAATAATTGAATAAGGCCCACAAGCATTAAATTTAGGATTAGAGTTGAAGGCGAAAAAGAATTAAAGATGTAACGAGTCCTTAAAATAAAATTGCAACTGATGAACCACTTCCAAAATAAATTTGCTAATGTTTATATGATTTATTAGTGATAATGCATAAGAACACCTTTTTTTTCTTGGGAAATTTACATATAAACCATACAATTCTTACATATTTATATATCCAACATCTAAATTTTAATATTTACTTATAAAGCTTTGCATGAAAAAGTGTATTTCACTTATAAAAATAGTAATAATGATACTTTTGAAGTGATGTCAATGATTTAAGTACTATGCATGTAAATAGCTCAGGACTTCAACGTAAAGTCTCATCACCTTTTCTTTTCACTCTATAGACATCCATGTCAGAGATGCTCAACGTTCCTCGAGGTAGATTGATGGTTAGTGTTAATATGAAGCAACATTTGGAAGCATGCGATAAAAACTGTGGTGAAGGCCTGGGTATGGATTACTTTGAGTGAGGATGAGAGTAGATAATGTCATATTTTATTATTTGAAATCTTGGATTGAATAAGGATTATATTGGAGACTTTGAGAAAATTTATGGTTCAAGGATAGAGGACAAATCCCAAGAAGACATAACTAGGTTTAATATGGATTTGTGAGAGATTATTTGGGGCAACTGTGAACCCATGCAATACTTTACACTTTCTAGGGCTAGAGATATGTTGTAGATGGTGGCTAAGGTTGGAATTTAGGTAAAAATAGAAAAGGGTAATGATAAAATACAAAACAAGGAAAATTAAAACTCATCTGAGTTTTAAGAGAGAATCAACTACCATGCATCTAAAAAAAACTACAATTCATGATTTCAACAATAATCCTTTTAATGAAAGTGCATCATGATATTTATAAAGAAAATAAATACAAAAACAAGAGGAGACAACAACAAATTTAAACTTGGATTTCAAATTCCTCTTTGAATTATTGATATGTATATATTTTATTTATTGGATAAGCTATGAACATTTGATTTATTTTTGCCACATAATTTGATTTGAATTTGAGAAGGTCGACCACATAAGTTAATGATCAACTAACTTCATCTCAATAATCTCTCAACCAAGTTTGAGTTAACTTTTAAGCAATATCTAAATTTTTATCATATTTCTTTTTCAGCCTTTTTTTTATGTACATTTTTTGAGTTTAAGTTCAACATTATACTAGAAAAATAAGTGTGAGCATGAGTCCCCAATCAACTTGAGGCGTAGCGACAAAATGGAGAGGATTAGGAGTAGTGTAATCGTGCTTTATACCTTAATTCTAGATTTTTTTATTGTATAAATTAGAATTAGACATTGTATATATGGAGTGTGGTCACACCTTTTTTCTTTCTGGGATATGTTGTTAATCCAATGACAACCAATCTCTTATTATACTATTTTGGTGTGCTTACATTGCACAATGTGTTGATATTTTCTTTTTCTCGGTTTATGATTTGTCTTGGATCACAACTATGCTTAGGATCTCAGGGTAAAATATTTTTTGAAAATTTTAATTTAGAAGATTTATTCTAACAAAATTTACGTTTAAATCAATAAATTTAAAAAAGAGTTTTACATTTTTGAATGGTTCGTCCGGATTAATCTTAAAATGAACTTGCATTGCATGTCTATCACCGAAGTCAAACCTTATAGAGCCTCCACATTAGGACCTTAGGCAATTTGCATCAGACGTATGTCCTCCGGAGAAGTATCCTTACTTTTCCTACCTGACTAGCTCTATACGATTTTCTCGCTTAGATGGTTTTCTATTTTGTTTAGAGTGTTAGAGGGTTTACTGACCTAGATTGGATATAAGACATTTGCGAGGTGATTGGACTTTATGAACCGAAACCCTTTTCTTTTCACTCTATAGACATCCATGTCTTACCCTTGATCGGCGTAAGTCATACTTCTACATTTTCTATTTGGATAGAGTTGTAAATTTTTAGATGACTCTTCCTTATGACTTTAGGGCAATTGAGGTGTATTGAATGATGCAATACATGAGTTTCTGATAAGGAGTCATCGGACTTGTTGGGTCAGCCATCTTCATGAACAAGTAGAGACACTATGACACTCGACAATAAGATGATAATTTTTTTTCAATGATAGAATATTTCGAGTGCAAGGATCATGACGATAAATATGGCACTGTAGGGAAGGAATTTGAATTGAACACTTTGTTTATTTTCCCATCTTCAAGTTGATCTTCTCCTACATTGATATATAAAAGAGAGAGCTTATTTTTTGTTGAATCTAAATGTTGTCTTGTTTGGATTCTATTTCCCGATGAGCTTCCTCTTAGATGTTGTGAGAACTCCCTTCTTCTTCATAGAGAGTGTTTGTGACCTCTTATATGATAGGAAAGTTTTCTAAACATCTTGATCTCGTTAGATCCTATATAACTATTAGAGGATTTTGACTCAAAAAATACACTTCCAATTTGACCATCTTATTGTAGACGATCAATAAGATGGTATAGGAATATGTAGTCATTAGCGAGATCATTACTTTTTTTTTCTTCCATGAGTTTATCAGGTATGATGAAGAAGAGAGGTTGCCTTCTTCCAACTTCAAGTTTAGACAAAGGAGAATTGATGGTTTTGGTGATTTGCTTCCTTGAATAGAAATTTAGAAGGACTGATTACCTATCTCCTGAATAAGTAGGAGACATACCTTTGTAGCTCATTTTCGTTTTGATGTAAGACATAAAATTTGTTTGTAATTATATCTTGTTCCTCACGTATATAATAAAATATTTTTTTCTCTATTTATTTTCTTTCTTGTTTGTGTATGATCCCCAATTATTGGTCTGTGATATATTATTGGTTATAGATTTAATATCTCATATCCAGTGTGAGTTTACCAAATGTTGTTCTTGACGATCTTAGAGCATTGTTCGAGAACAATTTGCTCTTTCCATTTCATGTTTTTTTTAAAGTTAATGTTTTTATGAAATTGAATTATATGTTGTTGTTGCTGAAATTATGAGTAAAGTGAGTAAAACAGTTTGCTAATGAATTTTTCTACGACAAATTGTCATTCCTTATGAAGAAGGGTACTTCAGCTTCAAATATTTCCTCATAGCTCAATAGATTTTTAGCTTTTCTTGTAGGTCTTATATCCTTAGTACCTTATAGCCACTCCTAGAAGAATTTTTGTTGTCTGGGTTTTTCCAACTTTCTGTGTGGTAGCCCATATCTTTTGTCAGAAAACATTTAATCTTTCAATGATGATGATTAGGTTTTAGATCTTTTTACTGGTGAGGTTTTTTAATCATTTATAATTGATAAATCTCCTTAGACATGTGGGAGTTTAATATACTTAGCTTTTCCTCTAATTTAAGAAGGGCATTAGGTTTTCAGATTGCCCTAGTTTTGTATTTTCTATTGAGAGCTTGACACATGGATTATTGTTGGAGTTCTCTTATTTAGTGAACAAAATTTTCTTTCTTCACCATGGTTCATTCGAAGATATGGGATCTTTGAACAAGGCTTGACAACTGGGTCACTGATCGATGAATATTTCCTTTTACTTTGACAGATTGTTGCCCCCTTGAATGTCAAATATGATAAATCAGTATTTGGTAGGTCCTATAAAGAAGTTACATGTGTGTCAGTTACATTAATAATTGTAAGTGAGCCTAGAGAATATAAATTGGTGGTTTTATTATTAATAATTTTCTTTGGGGTGGCTCTTCGAAACTATTATGTCTTTCCAACTTCTCCGTTGGTTATTTTCCATCTGTGGCTGTTTTTGTTTCTTTTTTTTATTATTTTTTAAGGAGTCGTTAGTTTATCCATCGTTGTATACTTCCCTTATTCGAATAAGTCTATCTTTTAGATTATGCGAATGATTAGAAGAATAAAGGAACCAGAAAAGTAGGACGTACAATGAAGACAGACAAAATAAGAGAAATAATATGGAGAACTTCCGTACGACAAACCTCGCAAAGATAGACCAAGAATATACGCCTGAAAAATATTAGACCAAGATAACTTGTGCTAAATATTCGAGAAAGAATGCCTACAAATGCTACCAACAACCATATATTCATTTATGTTTGCTTGTTATGGCATCCAAAGTGCTCGTAAGGAGACATATCTCACTTGTATAATTATATCTTGGGATTTGCCTAAGAATATTCTTGATTCAAGGAGTTTTGCTTACATTTAAAGTCAGAAATAACACAGAGCTATTAAAGGACAACTATTTCATAGGAGAATGCTCCGACGTTTTCAAAGCTCAAGCTAAGCAAAAGGGAGGAGAATGAGTATCTCACAGTCTCATGTGAGTAACACTCATTGACATATGGAGCCTGCGAAATAACCAAATCACCTTGATGGAAAATCTCAATATGTCAAACCACATCCGAACCATAAGGGCAGAAGAGAAATCGTTGTATCTCGAGCAGACGATAACTCATTAATAATTAGACCGTCAAGATGATGTCAACAACAATAATAGGAGCGACATAACTAAAAAGTGGGTAATCAAAGGAAGAAATGAGTAATCTCAAACTACTAAGACTCTAAGTCTACCTCAAGTTATTTATTTATTTGACATGACATATTTCCCTTAATGAAGAAAAATGTAAGCCATGTTATTGGCATAAAATATTTTAACATTTTTAATAACAAAATAGAAAAAAAGTATCATTAAAAAAAATATTTATTTATATTTACATATATAATTATATATCTTAGCAAAATACCAATCCCGAAGTAAGGGTCGCTTAGTGCCCGTTTGGGACAGCTTATAAGTGCGGCGACGTTTTGAAAATGTCGCCTATCTGTTTGTTTCGTACTTTCAAACAGATTATTTGAAAACTGCGTTTAATTTTTTCTATTATACCCGCGATCAGCGTTTTCATCCCTCGTTTTACGCCTCCACCCCTCTCACTCGCGACAAAACCTAGCCATTGCCCCTTAAGCCACGAACCTTCACACTCCTTCGCTGAAAGCCATTCGAAGTTCGTTACTTCGTCGCCGAAAGCCAGACTCCCCCCACCTACACATCCTCTGTCGCTCTCCTCCGGGCGCCCTCCTCTTTCCGTCCGATCCTAACCGAAACCAGCGAGGAAGGTAACCTTTGTCCTTCTCCCCATGCTCCCACCAGTTTATGCGCATAAGCCTCTTTGAATCTCGTAAATCCACCGTTCGACCGAATTTTCCTAACCCTGGATTTAAGGCAAACAGAGGAGAAACGAGATTTAAGAAATTCTTAGGATTTAAAGATATTTTTTTGTTGTTTATTAAAGATAGATGTTATGCACGTAAATCCCCTAAAATTTTATTTAAAAATAAAAATTTTTATTCCTTATTAAAACTAAAACAAAATAAAGATATTATTTTAATTATGTTTTGCTCAATTAATGTTCACAACTTCTTACTTTTAAAAAATTAAATAATAATAATAATAATTGAATAATAAAAATAAGTCGATTTCGTTGCATCTAATTTCGTAAATAAATAAGTTTCATTTCATAATTATTTTATCTTATTTTCTAATTAGTGTAGGATCAATAGTTTAACTGTCAAATTTGTATAGTTATTACGTTTGCTGCATCTAGGTGAATAACTGCTCTTTGTTATGGGATAAACAAATTCTTCCTAATTAGTTATCTCTTATAAATTTATTAGATTTCTTACTAATATGTTTGTCATTCATACCCCCTTCAAATTCCATTCATATAATTGTAACAATTTCTATTATATGTTTGCATTCATATCCCTTATACATTTATTTCTTTCTGGAGTTCAGGTACATAGTCTTTCTCTCTTTGTATATATGTTTGTAGAATTTGGTAATCCGGAAAAATACGAGTGTGAAATTACATAGCCTTTATCTCTCTCTATATAATTTGCAATCTGATGTGAAATTTTGGCCATAATATTGGATGATTTATTCCAAACGGCTTCACTTGATTTATGTTGCGAGCGTTTAGCTGAGAGTAGTTGACGAAATATTTGAATAGAAGTTTGAGCAAATTCATATATCTTTGTGAATAGTTTTAGATGTTCCTAAACTTGGTTATTGAAGTTATAGATTTTAAAATTAGTATAAAATATAAAACTAGAAATCAACTGTTTTTTAAGCGCACAAATAAATAAGCTAAACAGTTTATACAAATTAAATTAGTCATTTGATCATAATTAGTTTTTCAAAAGCAGTCCGAAGAGTCTCACCGCTAACCATCTTCCGATCCACAGAAAAAATTTGCATACGTCAAACGTTCGCAGAGATGGGTACATAATAGGGTACACGGGGGTTATATGGTTATATGGAGATTACAAGGGGGTTATAACCCAGTTGTACCTCCCGTGTAACTCCGGTGTAACCCCGCTATAACCTTGTAATCCCAATGGATAAAATAAAAACGCGGGTTACAACAGGATTACACGGGAGTTACACGAGAGGTACAACAGAGTTATAACCCCTTTGTAATTCCCATATAATCCCCGTGTATCCTATTATGTACCCATTTTAAGTCAAATTTTTTACCCGATCCACACGACGCCTACCGGCATAGCCAAATAAGATCTCAACAGAGACGACTTGCGAGGAAGCCAGGAACTCCAGAAGCGAGATAGAGATGCCGATCTTCAAAACCCCTTTCAATGGCTACGCGGTCCGATTTAGCCCTTTTTACGAGAACCGTCTCATGGTAGCCACCGCTCAAAACTTCGGCATCCTCGGCAACGGACGCCTCCACGTCCTCGACCTCAATCCCTCCGGCGGGATCTCTGAGCACCGCTCCTTCGACACCGCCGACGGGATCTACGATTGCGCTTGGTCTGAATCCCACGACTCTCTCGTCGTCAGTGCAGTCGCCGACGGCTCCCTCAAGCTCTGGGATTCCGCTCTTCCCCCTTCAGCCAATCCTATTCGATCCCTCAAAGAACACGCCCGCGAGGTTCATGCCGTCGATTGGAATCCCGTTCGCCGTGACAGCTTCGTCTCAGCATCCTGGGACGATTCGCTCAAGCTCTGGACACTCGATCGCCCCGCTTCTCTCCGCACCTTCCGCGAACACGCGTACTGCGTTTATTCCGTCGCCTGGAGCCCTCGCCATGCTGATGTATTTGCTTCGGCCTCCGGCGATTGTACGGCCCGCGTATGGGACGTTCGCGATCCGGGTTCGTCACTTGTGATCCCTGCTCATGACCATGAGATTCTTTGCTGTGACTGGAATAAATATGATGACTGTTTACTCGCTACCGCTTCGGTTGATAAGACAATTCGTGTTTGGGATGTTCGCGCTTCCCGCGCGCCGATGGCTACGCTTGCTGGCCATGGGTATGCTGTGAGGCGGATCAAGTTCTCGCCGCACCGGGAGAACCTGCTTCTGTCGTGCTCCTATGACATGACCGTCTGCGCATGGGATTTTCGTGCGGAAGACGCACTGCTCGCGCGGTACGACCACCATACGGAGTTCGCGGTTGGTGTGGACATGAGCGTGCTTGTTGAGGGGCTTCTTGCTAGTACAGGCTGGGACGAGCTTGTGTATGTTTGGCAGCATGGAACGGATCCGAGAGCCATGCCTTGAGCTCCAGTTTTGATTGATCTGCGTTCCAGGTTGAAGGATAGGGAATTTATTGCTGAAAGGATGCCGATAAGTTTGAGAGAATTGTGGCTTAGATGTTGGAGGCGGAAGATATAACGTGTTCTGAATTTTTGGCCCGGTATGCTGTCTTCCATCGGTAACCAATTAATTTATGGTTTGAGAAATCCCTTATCCTTTTCTTTTTTCTATTTTTCCCTAAGAGTAGAACAGCTGAAATGTGAAATCTTATGAAGTGGAGGTTTCTGCCTTCTTGTTCATTTGGTGCTTGATAGTTTAATGAAGAATGGATTTGATATAAATCTTTCTAAAAACTTCAATCTCCTCAGAGTTTTGATTTTCTAGTCGTTTTGATATATTTTGTTTTCTTAGCTTATATTAAACTGTTCAATGTTGCACATTTTTTCTTTTGTACATGCCCGATAATTTTGCTGGGAAATTTAGAGTTTTAAGTTTCTCATCCGCAACTTTATGACAAATTATATGACTTTCTGCATCAAGCTTCACATATCATTTCTGTGTCTGTTTATATATATATATATATATATATATATATATATATATATATATAGAAGTATTTTTTTAAAATCTTACTAATCGTTGAATAATAAAAACATTTGTCATTCTTTGTTTGCTATTGAATTAAAGTTTTTCTCTTTTTGATGGAATTTGTGCTGTTTTCTCTTCCATATCCCGCCTCATAAGCCATTACAAACTCCCATCTTTCAGCCACCTCTTTGAATCCTAGCAAAGGCCACCCACTTCAACCCAAATGTAGTCATAAACTTTCCATAAGACATTCCAATCCTATCAGAACTCATAACCGTATGCATTCAATTGGTATTAAAGCTAAGTTCACTTCTCAAGGGAAGATTTGAAGGTTACAACGATCTTCAATGGAAGGAACAAGTGTTCCCTCATTAATATTAAGCTTCAAATATTGGCGATCTTTTATAAAAGGTTAAGTTGGTAATTATTTTTTTTGTCTTTCTTCATCAATATTAGTTGATAGTGCATGGGACATCTAAACGTTTTTATCAAGCTTTTTCTCATGCGGTTTGCATAACTTTTATTTTTTTGCTTTCATCATGAAACCTCAATATTCGATATTTTATCAGTATGCTTAACTTAAACAAAACTTTGAACACCATACTAGATATGACAACTAATTATCAAAGTTAATGTTTTATGCACTGCGATATAAGTATTATCGAATTTATCGATTAATTCTTCGGACTCCTCATCGCTCAAGTGATAAGATGGCACTATTGTCTGTCTTTCATCTAAACCAACAATAAAGTTCATGTATAGTATAGAGTGTTGAAATAATAACAGCTATATGCACATTTTCTTTTATTTGTTTTTCTATTTCTCTTTATTCTGTTTTTATTTCTTTCATGTTCCCCTTTATTTTTTTGTACTTATTTCCTTATGAATGCCTATTGTAATTGGGTTTATATCTGCATCTTTCTATCAATGAGATATGCTGCTCTACTCCAATATTTCGACATGGTATTAGAACAGGGAACCCATTAGATCCCAACCACCGTCGAACTTCCCTGCAGGGTCCTTACAGGAACTGCTGGTCGTCGGCCTTTCCCTGCTGTCCCCTTAGACCATTGGCCACCTTGGCAACCGTCGACCTCCTCCATGTAGGTGCAGAGCCTCTCGTCAGCCATCCCTGATGTTGTCTCTGATGACTGATCTCTCTCCTGCAATTGGCCAAATTACTTGTTTTTTTTTTTTGTATCCGTCCCACCAATTTTTTTTTTGGCTCAATCGGAGTCATGGAGGACTCCTCCAGCACTGAGACATTCTCAGAAAGCTTTCTTGATTCCAATGGAGGTTTAACTCCAATCTTTAATCAAATCGGAGTACCAGAAACCAACATGAACTTTTTGATCACAATTCACAATCTGAACGACATTTTTTCTCCAATAGTCTCAAGTGATGTCCTTATTCATCAAAGAATGCGGAAAATTTGGTCACCTCATAGGCATGATTTGCGGGCCTCAAAAAACTGACCCGGCATATGGAGCTTGGAAAATGGAGAACTCTATGTTCATGTCGTGCTTGATCAACTCCATGGAACCGTCGATTAATCGTACATATATGTTCCTCCCTTCCGCTAGTGCCCTCTGGATGACAATCCATGATATCTACTCAGATATATGAAATTTCGGCCAATTCTATGTGGTGTCTAAGAAGTTCCAAGAGGCAAAACAGGGATCAAAGACCGCGACTCAGCATTACAATGATCTGGTTGCACTATAGATGGAATGTGATATGTACTACGACTATATTTGGAACTCTTGAATTGACCTTTCTTTCTTCCAGGAACTCGTAGAAAAGGATCAGATGTTCTAATTTCTAACAGCCCTCAACAAAGACATTGACAAAGGCCAGGGCCGTATACTGGGAACCTCTTTCTTTCGCTTGCGCTGCTTTCACCTAGAGCCGCCACAAAGAGAGCCGAAAACTTGTCATGCTCGATATTTCCATCCCTTCAACCGAATCATCCGCCTTGATATCTAATAGTGACAAAGGTCAAGGCCATATTCTTGGTCGGGAACCTCTTCCTTCTCAGGCAAGCCACCCCACTTATGATTACTGTCACAAACACAGCCACACTTGTGACAAGTGTTGGAAGTTTCAATGAAAATCGACATACAAATCCTCAGCCAAATCTTTTGCTGCCAATGGTTTTACTACGACATCAGATTCTACCACGGTTCAACCAGCTCCTACCAGAACATTTCAAAATGCTCTAACTCTTGGCAAAGTCAGGTGAAGCTTTTAATCAAACTACTTGGATCCAATCAATTCTTCTTTTTCTTTTTCTAGTTCATAGATCATTGATTTAAGTATCACGACCCATATGATTGGATGCTCACAATCTTTCTCGACATACTATCCATGTTCTGGAAATGATACGCTTAGAATTGCGGATGACTCATATAATTCCCTTGCTGGTAAAGAGTTTGTTGTTCTAACGACCGGTTTTAACTCTAGGATCTGTGTTACATGTACCACTGTTGAAGTACTTTTTATCTGTGAGTCAGTTGAAACATGACATTGATTGCGGTGCACATTTTTCTATTGATGTTTGTGTCTTTCAGGATCATCGTTCGGGGAGGATGATTTAAACTGTTAAACGGGTTAGCTGGACTCTACTACTTCCAAGAGAAAAACATGGAGAACGATGTCATACGACAGTAATTACAACCTATCTCAAGTCACTAAATATTCCATTATATTGTTGCATTATCATTTGTGTTACCTTAGTTTCCAATTTTTAAAACATTTGTATTCATTGATATTTTCGAATCAAAGTCTTTCTAGTTTCAAGTGTGAGACATATCTGTTAGCCAAACATTATCGGCTCCATTACCCACCTCACACTTACACAACTTCCACTCCTTTTTTAATCATTCACAATGACATATGAGGACCTTCTTGCACTGCCAACTACACAAATAAATTGCGCTTCTTTACTTTGATTGATGACCACACTCGAATGATGTAAGTCTATATTTTAAAAGACAAATTGGAAGTTGCTGTCACTTTTCAAAACTTCTACAACTACATTTTGACCCAATTCAAAACTCCGATTCAGGTCTTGCAAATTGATAATGTTTGTGAGTTTTTTGACTATTTTAGGTGAATTCTTATTAAGTAAGGGTATCTTCCACCATAACTCGTATATGGACACTCAAAACTTGCCCCTCCTTTCTTTTTATTTGCAATTTAAAGTTTTATTATCCACTATTTTTTATCACATTTAAGGGTAGCACATATTCATGTGCATTCCCTTATTAACTTTTCAATTATTAATCTTTTAACACAAATATGAGGTTTTTGTTCATTTAATAACCATCATATTTCTATGTTATGTAAGACTCAGGATCTGTTTGAGGTGGCAACAACTTTTAAAAAAGGTAGTTATAAAGCTATGTTGGAGAAAATAATTTCTTAGAAAGTTATTATGAGAATTATAAATATATATATTTTTTTCAAAAAATCAGACAATGTTTTCTTACATCCACAATGTTTTATAGGTTAGATTGAAAAAAAAAACAGATTTGCATCATAGAAGTTTCTAGAAAACAGTTCCCCAAATAGAACTAGGATGGTAAAACAGATAGAAAAACTATCTTAAACATAAACTAAGGATCTATTTTTATCATCCACGTTTTTTTTAAGAAATGTTATATAAAACAGGCAACAGATTCCTTATTTGAATCAGAAAACAGAAAGAAATTTCATGCCCGTGCTTTGTAAGTTTGTGATAAAATGTTGAATGAAGCATCATCAAAACATGAGCCTTGCAATGTCATCAGTCTTAATTCAACAAAATTGTCTTTACCTACATTTTACTTAAGAGATGCACTTAAGTGTTGGAAAAAGTAAGCCAATAACACACTACACCACGAGCACATACACAACTGAATTAATCAAATAAATAATGAGAATAAATAACACCAAACCTTCAGTATGGAAAAACCCCTCAAATGGAATAGAAATAGATCACTTAAATGACTTTGCTAATCAATTTAATTAGTATACAAAGTTCTTCCCTAGAGCATAATCGATGCATGAAATCAATAATCAATCATCACTAAGTAAGTGGTGTACATTATCTCCATCAAACAAAATTATTTAGTAATATGACCAATTTCATGAAAAATAAGACGCCAACCACAATAATCGATGCCTGATCACCACCACTGAGATGCCAAAATTTTATAATTAAAACAAAAAAAAAAAAGAAACAGAATTGCTTGACAAGAAGCACAAGATTTTCTTCTTTCTTCTTCATTCAGATGCCTTTCATGCTGCCACCACTCTTCCTCAAAGTTTTCTATAAGGAGCTGAGAAGAAGGGGAAAGATCTGAGTCTCAGAGGCCTTTGGATGCCGTGATTCCTTCGTTGCATCTACAACAAGCTCTAATCTTGATTCCACAGATCGGTAACGAAGGCGATGTATTTTTTTTTGTTTTTTTTTTAATTTTTTATTTTCCTGACATAGAAGAGAACCAAAATTCGGTTTTCCCAAAAGTGGATATTTGCGTACATAAGACGTACACAGCGCTGCGTACGTCCAGGGGTTATTTAGGGGGTACAAGGGGGTTATACCTCTATGTAACCTCCTTGTAACCTACAAATAAGTTCCGCGCTTATGTAATTTCATGAGTACAAATAAGTTACACGGAGGTTACAAGAAAATTACACAGAGGTTACAGGGGGGTATAACCCGGATATAACTCCCCTGTACCCCCTAAATAACCCATGATGTACGCAGCGCTGCGTACATCTTATGTACGCAAATATTTTCCTCACTTGGGAGGGACTCACAACAATAAGAAACATATCTTTCTAGAAATGATTTTTTGAATGATTTAGTAAATAATAAATGAAAATAGGCCTCTTTTATTGAAGGAAGATTTACATACGCGCCACTCAATTCTTATGTATCAATATATTTAACACCGAAACTTTAGTTTTTAACATATATATCATCTTACTCATGCATGAAAAAAATTAAATTTCACATTTTAAAGGTTAAAATAGTAATATTTTCCAATGAGATATGAAAGGTTTGGGTGATATAAATGTAAAAAGTAAAGTTTAGGTGTGACATTTAAAATACATACGAATTCAGCGGTTATGTATATCGACATACCGCACTGATGTGAAAGTTAAGTGATTAAGTACATAAAAGTTCAATTGAGCTGAATTGCAAGCCAAACTCTTTCAGATTCACTCACTGAAGCTTCTCAGTGTTATTATTCATTCCAACAATTCTGCAGATTTTAAAAAATATCCTCAAGGGCCAAATTCCGAACTGCTTTTACAATTATCTCCAGATTTATCATATAAAATAGTGTAATTCTTACTCCCAACATTTCTATAATAACAGCCACCCGTTCCTTCATATCTGTAAAACTGTTCAGTCTTCGCCACAACACCAGTAACCAGATTTCCCTTCACATGTATAACTCCATAACCAGTCTGTGAATTGCTCAAATTACTGAAAGAAAAACCAAAACTTTCTCCTGAAAACTTTTTCTCATTGAACCCCAATGTAATATTTGTGATCAAACTGTAACTATCATTAACCTGATCTTTTGTCCCTGTATACAAATAAAGTGGAAAATTCTGAAAAACTTGCTCAGAATACAGAGCTGAAGATGGATATTTTGCATAACTTCCATGATTATAATCTATCCTCTGTCTCACTTCCTGAATACTTCCATTTCCTGCAAACTTCATTTTATTAGTGAAATTAAAATCCTGGAAGAAATGTGTGGTTATCTTTCCATAAGACGATTTCACCCAACCGGTTGAAGAAATCCTCCTGCTCGCCACTGTGTGAAAATGGCCGTCAAGTTTCTTAAACTCTGCAACCAAAGAAGGAGAAAAGGAAGCTGCTTTATAATCAATCAGGCTTCCTTCAGTTGAAGAACTCCTGCCATCAATCCAAAGATGTAAATTTGCATCAATAAACCAAACATTCAGAGAATCAGTCACCCGAAATCCGAAGAAATGATTCCTCCCATCCAAAATCTCTCCCAAAAATGGCGTGATTTCGATGTCATATGAAGGGAGATCGAATGAACCGATGCCTGAGATTGGTCTCCATAGAAGCGGATTTATTCCTCCCGTGTAAATTACAGTAAAGGGCCATATAGCTCCGACCAACTTCCGATCTAATCTCACAGTCACCTCTCTGAAAGCTCCATTACCGGGAACAGAGGTGAGATTGTTCTCAGCGATGTAGGAATTAGGAGGATTTGTGTACCAGAACTCATCGCTTGAATGGAAGGAGACGAAGACCTCAAGAACAGCTCTGTACGCATTTCTCGGTATCGAGATCTCCTTCCCCTGAATGTCGCTTGAGTTCTGGATCTGAAACCACAATCCATCGTTTAAAGGTAGGGTTTTTGATATCGGGACGATGAGATCCGCGGGGGAGACGAAGGCTGGGACCTCCGCCGCCGCCTCCGGAGGCGGCGTTGCCGGCGGCGGGTCGAAGTAGAAGTGGAACGAAACGTTGACGTGGTAGATACCGGTGTAGGTCTCGTCGACGAGATTGCCGAGGTAGACGGCGAGGGTTTGGGGTTTGGAGAAGAGGGAGGAGTAGCGAGTGACGTCCTTGCGAACGGACCAGAGGATTCCGGTGGGGCGAGGCTCGGCGGTGCAGCTGCGGAGGAGCTCGATTCCGGCGAGCCAGACGCCGAAGATGCGATCGAATTGGCGGCCGGCGCAGGCGGCGGACCATTGGAGGATGATGAGGGAGGGGGGGCGGCGGCGGAGTAGGGGGCAGTGGGAGGGAGGGTAGTAGGTGGCGGTGACCGGAGGTTTGCCGTAGGTGTAGGAGAAGTTGTGTTGGAGGACGAGGGTGGAGCAAGGTGGCGTTTTGGGGACGGGAATGGGTCGCTTGACTTCGAAGAAGGTGGTCGGAGGTGGTGGGGAGGAGGAGAGGTTGATGTCGATTGATTTGGAGATGATTGGTCTGGTTCGGTGGAGAGATGGGGAGGATGGAGGAATGGTGGAGAGGAGGAGGATGGAGAAGATGGGGAGGAGGAGGTTCGGCATCGGAGAGAGAGAGAGAGAGAGAGACAGAGGTGGATTCAGGTGTGTGAAGTGGTCGGCTTTGTAGACCGTGAACTGGCCGGCTTTGTTTAGTGGTGGAATGGAAGAGCAAAGTTGGGGCTGGAATCTGAATCAGTCAGCAAAGAAAGTTGAAATTAATCAAATTTTTGAGGTTTCTATATAATATTCATCTAAAACATTGAAAACAATATTTTACTTATTCAAAATTTTAAATATAATATTTTAGCTGTCTAAAATTTTTACTCAAAAGTTTTCTCCTTCTTAAGGGTGATTGTAATATAAACAAAAAAAAGTTTAAGATGTTATATTTATACTTTGGGTGGTTAAAAGTTTATATTTAATATTTTGGATGTTAATCTAGTTTGTTAATGTTAATATTGGTCCAAATCTTCTTTCTTACAATCATGTTTTTTCCTAGCTGGTTTACATTCTTATCTCTCAGTTCTATGTATTGCATATCTTACACCTGAATTTTAATTTTTACAATATATGTAATCTTATTTATGCATGAAAAGATGTATTTCACTTTTTTTTTTAAAAAGAAAAATAATAGTATTGTTGAGTATGATATGAATGATTTGAGTGGTATAAATATAAAATTCAAAGTTTAGGAATTATATATGTAAAAACATAACAGTTGAGTTGTGTGTCTGTAAATGCCCCTAAATTTATAGCATTTATAATAAGGTTGTGTTTGTTTCGGTTGAAGCTGTAGGAAAGTTGGTTTGAGAAGCTGAAAATCTACTGTTCAAAAGCTAGTGTTTCAGAAGTAATTGATTTGTTTGAAAAATAGAGTTCTGGAAGCACTGTCTGTAGACATAATGACTGTAATTTCCTCAATTTAAAAGCACAGTTTTGTTTAAACTGGTTGAAAAACATAGTTTTGAAAGTGCTTCCTGTTCAGTCAATTCAAGGATGA
Organism: Phalaenopsis aphrodite; assembly: GCA_003013225.1. Lineage (NCBI taxonomy): Eukaryota > Viridiplantae > Streptophyta > Magnoliopsida > Asparagales > Orchidaceae > Phalaenopsis > Phalaenopsis aphrodite. Next base: position 231,894 of record NEWO01000851.1, read on the forward strand.
ATTTCAATGTTATTTTTGGAACACAATGCCATAAGAGCAGTTAAGACAAATGTTAACTCAAATTTTTTCAGGCAAAATAATCATATAAATATACGTTTAACATGAAGTGCACATCCAGATTGATGAGTTTGCCTACCAAAAACACCGAAAGTAGCACAATTTTTTTTATTATTTTTTGAAAGTGTATCCTGTTCGATCAAACCAATGTTTATTTTTAATGTTATTTTTCGAACACAATGCCATGAGAGAAGTTAAGACAAACATTAACCTAAATTTCTCCCGTCAAAATAATCATATAAATATAAGTTCAACATAAACTGCATCTCATCCAGATATACGAGTGTGCTTAACAAAAACACCTAAAGAATCAAGTTTGTCCTTCAAATTACATCATCACCAAATCAAAAATAATGCCAACAACAATAAAAGCAGTGCTGCAATTACAAAATCAAATAACAACAATTTTTTTCACAAGAAATTTCAGCTCTTTAAGATCATTCTTTACCGTGTCTTTAGATGACACTATCTTTTCATCATTTCATTCCAGTGTAACATATCTCGATTCTTTAACCTAATGAAAAAAAATGTATTCTCTATTTGTGAGGTTTCTAGGACATCTATAAAATTTGCAGCCAATATAGTCGTCATTTTGTGTGGTGAACATAATGCATATGAGGTTGCAATAACAATATACTGCTTGTTGTTTGGTCCTCCTAGAGCTTGATGAAGTGCTTAAGCTCATTTTGATTATTTACTCCTGTAAAATTTTAATTTGCACAGTAATTTTTTTAAGAAATGCCAAGAGTAACAAACTGAACTCTTAAAAGTGAAGGCAAAGCAATACTTAACAAAAAATTACTTTTTGTAGGCTATCATAGGCTCCAGAGAAATCAAATCCCTTGGTTCAGAGTAAACATATGGAGATAAATAATCTTCATTAGAAGAAAACAATAAAGGCAAAATCACTTAAGATTTGTCATCCAAAAGGACCCCTCAAGTCAGATTACTCATCACAATCCTTTTAAAACCAACCACCTGAATAAAGAGTCAGCACCAAACCACAAAAATGGCACAAGTAGCCAAAAACAATCAATTTTTGACACATAAATGCATAAGAATATTGAAATTCAATCCTTGTACAAAGCATGTCATTTCCACCTTAATAACAAGTATCAAGAACTTGAACAACAGGTTACCCTTCCTATCTAATTGCATGACAATTACATCTACCTAAATCGAGGGAACAACCCAAATGAAATCAGAACTTACATGGTGAAAAATGTATTAAAATACCTTCCAAATACTATAAATATTTTAGGACAAAATATTTACAAGTACGGTTGAATTTTAATGCAATGGTTGGAGAACATCATAGCTCAACCAACAACCCGACGAAAAGAGAAAGTTCAGTAGAAATCTGAACAAATTAGCGAATCCGAAATAACAAAGAAAGCAATTTGTACAGACATCAAATATTTTGAAGCAAAGTAGTATCCCGAAATTCATAGTAGCAAGATCAGTACAAAACTGAAGCAATCAAGTGAAAATTGATAACAACAAGGAAATCAATTCTAAAGAATTGCAGGTATAGCATTCTAATGCATTCCAGGTAAAGCAGACGAGAACAACAAGCAAAGCGAACTGAAAATCGATAACAACAAGCAAAGCAATGCTGTTTTGAATCCCCAAAATTCCCTTCCTTCAATAATTAAATAAGAGACGTTTACATGCATACAATCCAATTGCTATATATTCACATACCTAACATCTAAACTTTTCTTCTTAGTATCTTTTTAACCATTAGGCCACCCAAAATCTTTCATATAGCTAGAGAAATACCATCATCTAAGTTTTAAAAAGAAAAATAAACCCATTCAAGCACAGATATGGTGACAAGTTATTAAAAAAAAATGAAGTTAAGGTGTTATATATATATGTAAATACATATGAATTGAGTGGTATGCATGCCAATCTTTCTTAAAAACCAATGCCTTTTTCCCATAAATCAAATTCATACAGCCTTAGAAATGAATAGAATGCATAAAAGAAACAACTCTGACAAATACCATAAATTGTAACTATTATATGCAAACATAGTAGTAACATATTATATGCAAGCATGTTCTAAGGGACATAACCATACTCGTCTCTAAGCGTAGTAGAATCATATTATATGCAAGTAGAGTCCAAACTAAGACCTTCCAATGACATCCTCATAACCTAAATTTGAATGAAACAGAAACATACCATACGAATTTAAAAAACATTTATTCAGATCGTTTGAATTTGCAGAGTAAGATCCAATATTATTTCTTTGCATATAAAACTTGGATGAGCTTTAAAACTCATACACAGTTAAGGGAAAAAAAATGTCATATGGTAAATGAACAATTAACGATTCAAGTAAGCTAATTATATCATAGAAGCCATGGAGGAGGCAAAAAGGTATACTGCAGTACTTTTCGCCTCAAGATTCTCATATAAAAAATAAGAAATTGCTACTTACCAATTTCAATAATACTAAAGTGAAGCACTATGAATGAGTAAAATATTTTGCAAATAACACAGATTAGTTGTAACTAGCATTTTTATTCACTTGCAGATCTTAGAATGACAGCCATGATGTTCATGGTTCAAGATTAATGTGTCTAAGTGCCCCAACAATTTTAAAAACTTTTATACCAAATGTACATTCATTAATTGTATTATAAATGTCAAGCTAGAACTGCATTAGCAAACATATGCACACTATCAAGTTCTCATTCTAGTTGTTTGTTTTTTCACCCACCCGAATTAAACAATATTGAATCAGGAATTAACTAAAGCATCGGTGATATGCTCTCGCAATGCAGCCATCTCTTCCACACCTGCTCCATCTCACAATTCAGCAAACAAATGCACACAACAACAACAACAGCAACAACAACAAACATAAAATAACATAACATAAGTAGGGTCTAGATCAGACTAAACATAAAATAAAATAACATACAACCACATCCAACATCCATGAATCAATCAAGAAGAAACATAATCAAGGTTAGAATCACAGAAAAATTAGGTATTGTCGCCCTCATCATTATGTTCATCCTTTATAAGATGGTCTTTATCTCCATAGAAGTGGAATAGTGGTGCTTCAGGAAGCTAGGTGTTATGAAATTTAGGATGAAGAAAATACAGAAATCGACACAAATCCAGAAGAAGAACGCAGAGATTTAACGAGTTTCGGCAAAGATGCTTACATCCTCGGGAGCGAGCGGAGAATTCACTATTTCAGATGAGTTCAAGTTACATACCCAAAGGTTACACATATATATAGACATATAAAAAACCCATAGATAAATTACCAACTCGCCCCCGCTCCCCCAACCCACAAAATATGAATAGACACAGCTCTTCACCAAGAGACACACATCTTCACTTCAAGAAACTCCAACTTCCGATATATGAGCCATACCTAACAATTCGCCATCTTGGCGAATATCCAGCCCCTTAGGAGAAAAACAATCATGGAGTTTCTTCCAACAAAGTGAGTTGGGAAACCGTGCCAATTAGCAACTGCTAACATTCAACAAGTTCAGGCAATTCAAGAACTTGTTGAGAATACCTAGCTTGGTCAACATACCTGTTGCATTTTCATCATATAATCCGACAGAGTGTACTCCACTTATAATTGTACTTCCCAACAGTTGATAGATATTACCATCAGATTTCATAGCCCGCAACGCCTTCAAAATTCTTTGTGTCAACAAATCTTTCACATTTGTTTGCAACAATATGAAGTTCCCTGTTTCACAAAACTTCACTATCTTGAATTTTGCACCAGACATTGTCATTTGAATTTAATCCTGCAGCGAATTTCACCTGCCTTATATGAAACAAAACACGCATCACAAATAAATTTAAATAAACCTGAAATTTCCTCTGTCAATTTGCAGCAATTTCCCACAGTTTCCAGTGATCCGTGAATCAAATTTTTCGCACGAAGCACCTTTCCTGTTCATGCAAAAAATTTGGATGAAATACTGCGGACACCAGCCAAACTCCACCTGTCACAATTTCTCCTGCGACAAACCTGCGAACTCTACTTGTCGCAACTCCTGCGACAAACCTGCGAACTCCGCTGGTCAAACTCCTCTATTCGCAAAACATGGTTCCTATTCACCAGAACCAAACTCCTCCTATTGCAAAATCACTTGCAACAAACTTACGAACTCCGCTGACCAAGCACCATCTATCGCAACTGCAACTGTCGCAACTCCTGCGACAAACTTGCGAACATCTGCCGCAAACTCCTGCGACAAACTTGCAAACACCTGCCGCAACTGCGTCCGCCACAACTCCTGCGACCAACTTGCGAACTCCGCTAGCCAAACTCCTCTGTTCGGAAAACATGGTTTGTATTCACCGGCACCAAACTCATTCTATTGCAAAATCACCTGCAACAAACTTGCAAACTCCGCTGGCCAAGCACCACCTGTCGCAACTGCAACTGCCGCAACTCCTGCGACAATCTTGCGAACACTTGCCACAATTGCACCTGCCGCAACTCCTGCGACAAACTTGCGAACTCCGTTGGTCGAGTATCGCAACTGCACCTGCCTCAACTCCTACAAAAACTTGCGACCACCTGCCGCAACTGCACCTGTCGCAACTCCTCGTGCGACAAACTTGCGAACACCTCTGGTCGAGCACCACCAATCGCAACTACACCTGCTGCAACTCTACCTGCGACAAATTTGCGAACTCCATTGACAAAACACAACCGAACTCCTCTGTTCGCAAATGCTCCTGCTCGCGCTAAATGCACGTGAACTTTTGTTCACGAACTCCAACTCGCCTAACGTCGCGAAGGTTTGTGGACTGTCGCGCCTCAAAGCCGCGACACCGCCTCTACCGCGAACTCGCCGAAGCAAAACTCGCTGAACTACCGCAACCCTTTATCCGAACTGCTTCACACCTATTCGTTCTCGCTAGCTCGTTTGCCTTGCGAACAATGCACATGCTCATGTTCGCCACTGAACTCCTCTCCTCTGTGAAACTGCCTCCGCTCCTCTGTTTCTGCCCGAACGACGATCTCCCTCGATCGAACCTCCTCGCGACAAACTGCCTGAAGAACTAACGTAGAACCGCTCAAATTTCTTTTTCTTTCTTCCTACACCAATCTCCTCCCCCTAGAACGTCACCTGGCTATGATACCAATTGCTATGAAATTTAGGACGAAGAAAATACAGAAATCGACACAAATTCAGAAGAAGAACGCATAGATTTAACGAGGTTCGACAAAGATGCCTACATCCTTGGCAGCGAGCGGAGAATTCACCATTTCAGAGAAGTTCAAGTTACATACCCAAAGTTTACATATATATATAGACATATAAAAAACTCATAGATAAATTACCAACTCGCCCTCGCTCCCTCCCAACCCACAAATTGTGAAGAGACACAGTTCTTCACCAAGAGACACACCTCTTCACTTCAAGAAATTCCAACTTCTAGTATATGAGCCATACCTAACACTGGGCAGTGCTAGGCCTATACTGCTGCTGGTCATATCAGATCATCTTAGCTAAAGTAGACCTGACACGTACCTAATACTCACACTGTTTACTAAACTTCCAAAGATCATGCACTTTCATGCCACCAATATTTATTTACACTAAACTTTATTTTTTTTTACATTTATAACATTCAAAAATTTCTTATACTATGAAAAATACTACTATTTTAGTATTTAAACAGTGAAATATATCTTTTCATGTACAGTTAAGATGGTATATATGTAAAGAATGAGTTTGTGTTACATATGTAAATACATAGGAATTAATCATGCGGTATGTCTGTAAATCTTCCCTTTTTGTAATTATAAAATGTACAAAAAATCCGTGAAATGGCCGGAAATGGCCGGCTTTGTTTAGTGGTGGAATGAAAGAGGAAGTCTTGGGGTGAAATTTGAATCAGTCAGCAAAGAAATTTGAAATTAATTAAATTTTTGAGGTTTCTATATAAAATTCATCTAAAACATTGAAAACAATATTTTAATTATTCAAAATTTTAAATATAATATATCTTAAAATCATTTTATTTGCTAGTTGGAACATAGATTTACATGTTTCTCTCTCAATTCTTATGTATTGCATATCTAACACCTAAACTTCAATTTTTACAATATATGTCTTCTTATTTATGCATGGAAAGATGTATTTCACTTTTTAAAAAATTAAGATAGTAGTGTTGTTGAGTATGATATGAATGATTTGGGTGGTATAAATAAAAAAAAAAAATCAAAGTTTAGGAATTAGATATGTAAAAACATAAGAGTTGAGTCGTGCGTGTCTGTAAATGTCCCTACATTTATAACATTTATAATAATGTTGCGTTTGTCTGCGGATGTAGAAAAGCTGGTTTGAGAAGCTGTTGTTGAAAATATGTTGTTTAAAAGCTGGTGTTTCAGAAGTAATTGGTTTGTTGGAAAAACACAGTTCTGGAAGCGCTGTCTGTAGACATAATGACTGTAATTTCCTCAGGTGAGATGCATAGTTTTGCTTAAAATGTTTGAAAAACATAGTTTTGAAAGTGTTTCTTGTTCAGTCAATTCAAGGATGAATTTTAATGTTATTTTACGAACACAATGTCATAAGAGCAGTTAAGACAAACATTAACAAATTGCAAAATAATTATATAAATATAAGTTTAGCATGAACTACATCACATCCAGATTGATGAGCTTGCCTACCAAAAACACCTAAAGTAACACCGTTTTTAATGTTATTTTTTGAAAGTGTATCCTGTTCAGTCAATTCAATGATAATTTTTATTGTTATTTTTCGAACACACTGCCATAAGAGATGTTAAGACAAACATTAACCCAAATTTCTCCAGCCAAAATAATCAGATAAATATAAGTTTAACATAAACTGCATTACATCCAGATAGATTAGTGTGCCTAACAAAAACACCTAAAGAAGTAAGTTTGTCCTTCAAATTACATCATCACCAAAACAAAAACAATGCCAACAACAGTAAAAACAGTACTACAATTACAAAATCAAATAAAAACAAAATTTTCACAAGAAATTTTGGATCTTTAAGATCATTCTTTACCGTGTCTTTAGATGTCACTATCTTTTCATCATTTCATTCTAGTGTAACATATTCAATAACCTATTGAAAAAACTTATAGTCTCTATTTATGAGATTTCTAGGACATTTATAAAATTTGCAGCCAATATTGTCGTCATTGTGTGGTGAACATAAAACGTAAGAGGTTGCAATCACAATATATTGCTCGTTGTTTGGTCCTCCTAGAGCTTGATGAATTGCTTAAGCTCATTTTGATTATATACTCCTGTTAAATTTTTTTTTTGCACATTAATTTTTGTAAGAAATGCCAAGTAAGCACTAACAAGTAATAAACTGAACTCTTAAATGTAAAGACAAAACAATAATTGGCAAAACATCTACTTTTTGTACACTATCATAGGCTCGACGAGAAATCAAATCACAGGGTTCAGAGGAAACATATGGAGAAAAATATCTTTCATTAGAAGAAAACAATAGAAGCAGAAGCACTTAAGATCTGCCATCCGAAAGGACCCCTCAAGTTAGGTTATTCATTACAACCCTTTTAAAATTGACCACATGAATAGAGAGGTAAATACCAAACCACAAAAAAGACAAGTAGCCAAAATCAATCAATTTTTTACACATAAATTCCTAAGAATATCGAAATTTAATCCTTGTATAAAGCATGTCTTGACACAATTTTAGGGGTCCTGCGGAAGTTGTCGGTCGCCGGAACGAAAATCCCGACACATGCTTTGGAAGGGTATTTAATATATATATATATATATATAGTTTAGAAAAATATAAAATCAAACTGATCATATATCTTTCAAAGTTTAGATGAAAGCGCACTAGACCTCAAGCTATGTATCTATCTCAAAAGATAAACACTTAACTTGATAGCAGAGCTCAATCAAATAAACTAAGAGATGTATGACATCCGTTTGGTCTGCGAAACCATTTTATTATAAGCCTACAAGTTCCCCTATTTAATATGAAAATAAAATATGATTTATATTAAGCTGGGTTCATAAAAGCTTCATATAAGGGCAAACTCTTATAGTTAATTACGTCATAGATAACCGAAACAACCTAAGAAAACTCTCGATAAAAATCAGGGGATATTATCTTCAAGAATTTCAAAGGATAAAACTTTTCAAAGAGATCAGACAAAGAGGTGTGAAAGGGGAATGACTCAAATTTGGAATATTTTATTTTTGAAATCCAAATGAAGAAGAACTAGGGGATTTCACAGATCCTAAAGATAACCTCAGTGACCTCCCATTCTATCTTATGGTTTGGCGTGAATTTAGAAGAGAAATATTTAAATGTTTCATCCTGTCAATTTTATTAATTAAAGCTTACATTCGCATGAAACGATCACACAAATAACACTAAAGATGTGATGATTTCAGGTCGTGACGAACGACAACCTCAGAATCCTAAAATGAGTTAGAGCTTAAATTATATAACAGAGCCATACAAAGGCTTAAAGATAGATTGAGGATTTATGTCGCACTAGACAGACAACCTCGAAGTCCTATAGCTCGATTGTTTAATTCTAAGGAATAGTTTAGCTGGTGTAGACATGTTTTGTTGTTGAATATGACGTGTTGCCCATAATGCTAGCTCCAAACTCCTCGTAGCAAATTTGAGTTTTCTAATGTGTCAAGTCATAATGTCAAATCAAATGTATTCTATGATTATAGTTATTTAAATATTATGGGGGATGTTAAAGTTGATTAGAGCGACACCAGTTAGAATCTTACGGTTCCTTCGTTCCGACACCACTATTTTTCTTCGGATTCACTTAGTCCAAATAAATTTAATAAACTCAACTTAACGAGTTCTGTACTTTCATTTAGATTTTGGGAAATCTCGTTAGCAACCGTAGGTTACCTCCTCCGAGGGATTCCCAATCATCCGATACAAACGTTTTAATTTAGTTGCAATTTTTGTTTTGTTTTATTTGTGATTAAATCTTGAATTGTTTTATATTTTTATTTTTGTGACAGTAAATTTTATTTTGTTTTGGTTTCAGTTTTGTGGTTATTCTAAAAGTTTCAGTTTTGACATGTAGGGTGACCGTGTTGTTTAACATGCAAGTTTACAGGTAGGAAATGAGAGGCATAGAAAGGTAAATAAAAGTAAATTGCAATGCAGTAACTTACAAGCATACCTGTCGATTCTTCCTATTCCTTCACCTGAAAGATCAGTACTTGCAAAGCATATGTATAATTTTATAGGAAAAACAGGGTACACAGGTTTGAGGTGTGTCTACTAGATCCTATGTCATACCTTGATGGGTCCAATTTGTTCATCTCTAGGGATGATTCCATTAAGCAACTCATGATAAGTCCAAGTGTCCTTCAAGATTCCCAAAGGATCATGAAAAGTCCTGGGTAATACCCTAGACATTTCACAATCCCTCGAATCGTTTCAAGTTCATTTTGGTTTTATTATGTTTTCTATATGGTTCACCCCATTTATACCCTTATACTCAGAGAACTTTGAAGTTTTGATTATCCCTTTAAGTGGGGTAAACATAACTTGATGTTTCACGTATGAATTATACGGGTGAAAGCCCTTAAGGGCAATTTGGCTTAATTAAGGGACTTAGTCGGTTTGATTTTTAAAGATGGTCTTGTAGTGTTTTTTTTTTTTAATTTCAAATTAATTATAGGTCATTTTCTAAACCTCATTAGACAAGATTTTGATTAAGCCTAATTCACCATTAAGCCCTTAAAACTTAATATGTAAATTTGTAATTGTTAGAAAAAACTAAATATTTATACTTTTAATCCTTATCATGTATCATAAATTATTTTGAAACCATTAGTTGGGGTTTTAAGTTAGTGCGTTATGATCTTCCAAAGTCAAACCCCTCACCTTAATATATTCTTATTTAAATTTTCTTCCAAATTTCATCAATTTGAAAAATTACAAAATTATCTTTAATGAGACCAAAGTGAGATTGGCTGCTACCATTTATCCATTTCATATTTCAATCATCAAGACATGTCAATTAAGATTGTTCATTTCCCATTTACCCTTTGGATAGGCCTAAATATTAATTAAGACTTAAATTCCAAAATTACCCTTTTGCCCTTAAGGCCTTAACACCTCATAATTCATTAAATTAAACTCAAATGACTTTAAAAATTTTATGTTACCCCACTTATGGGTTAATTAAAACATCATAGGAGAAAATGTGATTGTTCTGAATTTATTTAATTTTATAATTATTTTTAATGCAAAAATAAGGATTTTCAATGAAAATTTAATAAATCAACCAAAACAAAGCTTCTGTCCTTAAGAAAATTGCTAAAGGTTTACCTAGGCCAGAGAACCACTTGGACCAATTTTCATGATTTTTAGAGGTTTAATTTAATTATTAGAATTATTTGTTTGTTTTGAGTCTTAATTAAAATAAAATATTATTTAAGTGGAAAATTAAATTTTACATTTTTGTTAAATCTCTTGGAAGTCAGGGAACCCAGAGAAATAAATTTTATATTTTTTGTGATTTATATTTTGATTATTAGAATTATTTTAGTGGAAAATTAAAGAAAATTCATTTTAAGCTTTTAAAAATTAATATCTTGACTTAGAAAATTAGAAAAATTATTTTAAATGGTTTCAAGTGATAAGAAAGCCAAATTTAATGTTTTAGTGTATTTTCATAATCTTGCAATTTTTATAATTTTTAATTAGTTTTTAATTATTTAAATACTTAAAAACAGCTAAAAAATAAAGTATTTATTTTAATTATAATTTTATTTTTCATAGGTTACTCTGGTGATAAGGAGCTCCCAAAACCAATTTGGTGCTTTTTTGCGTTGTATTTTAATTATTATAATTATTTTAGTGTCAAAAATATTATTTCACTTCATTAATCCATTTTAGTGGTCAAATTAATTTCAATTGACTTGAATTTTTTATGGAAAGCTCCTCTAATATTAAATTATGATTGAGAGTAATCTTTATGCCATTTAAATATATATTTACTCCAATTAAACTTTATTTCATTTTTAGGGGTTGGTGACGATTAGGATTATTTTTAATAGTTTAAACCAATTTTATATTTTTCCTACAGTGAACCTACCAAAACAAGTTTTGTATTTTTTTGATTAATATTTTAATTACTATAATTATTTTACCAAAACGAGGACTATCAACTTGAAAATTAGAGATCTCTGCCTAGAGATCTCCCCTGACCTTGGAAAATTTGGGAAGACTCCTCATCATAGAGAAAACCAAAGCCCCAAAAATCAAGTCATGGTGAAAAGTCCATGCAAATGGAGAATCCAAATAAGAAAATCCACTATTTAATTAATTAAAAATCACACATGCATCAAAAAAATATGAAATCATTTTCACATTGTTCTCTTCTGTTCACTGAGCAAGAAGATATTTTTATTTTATTTTTATGATTTTTCTACACCAAGATATAGATTTTTAAAGATCTGGGAATTAAATAAATCAAATAAAGCCTTATTTTTCTACTTATCCAATGCGACGCCACCTCATCCTAGGCAACTCCAAAGCTCCACGCGACATCTTCTGGTTCGGTGCCGCCAGACATTTTAACGCTGACTTGACCCGCCTTTTCGTTCCACTCCTCCGTCTGGCTTGATTTCATCTGTCCATCCAATACACGCGGAAACGTACGACTTCCATTCATCATTCCCAAGTCCCTAGCCCGAGAGATGTTAAGCTTCAAACCTTAATATCTCGCAAATCGCTTCGGGTTTCTTCCGATCGACTCGTCTCGACGAGACGAACACATCCATATGGTTAATCAAGCTCTAAATCAATTCTATAAGCATGGAGAAACAAAATAAGCTCGGCTTAAGGGGGGAGTTTAATACCTTTTCCCAAGAGGTGTGGCCTTGATTGGGTGCTTCCAAAAGCTTGAGTTGAGTCCAGAGAGCTCCTAGATGAAGCCTTGAGATGTGGTGAATTGCCTAGGTGCAATTTCGATCAATGCCATTTTTGAGTTAAGCTTATACTGGGGTGGTTTGGTGATGGGGATTTTATGGGGGATCTTCTTATCTCACTCAGGGGATGGTGTATGTGCAATTAATTTGACTTTGGTGGAGTTTTAAGGGGTGTCTTATTTCGGGCTCAAATTAGGGTTGAGAAATTGGCTCTGGTTAGTGGGGAAGAGGGCTGGATTGAACTCAAAAGGTCTTGAAGAAGCTCTGGGAACAATTTGGCAGAGTCTCCCCAAGGAATTTTAACATCTCCCCCTTGGCCGTGGAGGGTGAGTTTAAATAAAGGAGGAAGGAGAGGCCACCATGGCTCGCCAGTTGGTGCTATGAGTTGCTTAAGTGGAGGAAATAAGAGAGAAACAATCCGTTTAGGTTGAGACATCTTTTTTGGGTGTAATTTTGTGTTTAACTCATTGTTCCTCCTTGGCCATGGTGTTTTCCAGCAGCAAAGGTGGCTGGCCGGCTAGGCTCAAGTCACCATCTGGTCCAGGGGAGTCAGGGCTTGGGTTTGGTGCAATCAATTTGGGGTTGCCATGTGTAAAGGTGTTGAATTAAAATAGGATGGGGGAAGGGTCATTTTGGGTCAATTTAGGTCAAGACATGATTTGGGATTGGGTTCACCCACCAAGAAAGGTTTGGGTGCTGAAGAGAATCATGTGGTTCAACTTAATTAGTGAGGAAGAGTAACCATCCAAGGAATTTGGCTATACATGGGTCAAAGTGTATCATGGGAGTGGTTAAAGAGAATTTTAAGGGAGCTTGAAAGTGGCTTGTACTCTTGCCATTAATAGCTTGATGAGGTGGCAAAGGCTCATATGACTCACCTATGGCTTGACGATAGCTTCATGGCTTGTCCTTGGCTTGGTTACTTTGCACGAGGATTTTTTTTTTGGATTTTATGGAATGTTTTGGTGATGTTTGTCATGAGGCATAATATGGAATGATTTGAACATGAGTTTAAAACTTGGAGAATGATTTTAATGAAATGAATGATGTTGACCTCACTTTTGGTTGAGGTATAGAAATTTCTTTAGTAGCCTAGGTCTAGCCATAGGACTTTCCTATTGACTAGTCTTAGAAAATTAGAAAAGGTACCCCCATCATTAGAAACTCAAAACTCTCCTATTTACTCAACTTGAAA
>NEWO01000852.1:16340-47160 GCA_003013225.1 Phalaenopsis aphrodite
TGTGGTTGATGTTTTTTAAGTTGGTGAATTTTATGATTTTATTTTGGGGGTTTTAATATTTTAATTTTGATTAAGTTTAATCTTCTAATTTTTTCAGTTAATATGAAAATCAGGGTACTCTAAGGTTGATGTTTTTCATTTGGTTTTCTAGTCTAAGTTGACGTCATCCAATTAATTTTATCCTTAGGTTTGTTTTTTAGTGTTAGTTTGATGTTTTGGCATTGAAAATTACAAGCTTGTATGATATGATATGGGAATTTACAAATAAGAGATTGTAAGCTTAAAAGATCTCCATGTAAATTGCTTGAAAAGTTGCAAATTTTAATAATTAAAAGGTATAAGCTTTCATAATTTAAAGAGATGGCCAGTAGGGTAGTTTGAAAAAGAGATGGTCAGTAGGGTAATTTAAAGAGATGGCCAGTAGGGTAATTTAAAATTTTTGAAAGAAAAGGTGTTTTAAAAAGAAAAGGTGTTTTAAAATTTTTGAAAATTTAAGTGTTTCAATGTGTAAGTGTTATTAAGAGTTATAGAGTTTTAAATATTTAAGATTTTTAAATATTTCAATTTTTTTTCAAGGTTTAAGTTGTTTTAAATTCTTAACTGTCTTGAATTTCAAGTGTTTCAAATTAAGTTTTATTTTGATTTGAAGGTCTTGTAGTTTTTTAAATGTTTTAAGTTATTTTTAAAGGTTTTAAAGTATTTTAAATTTTTAAGTGTTTGACATTCAAATTTTTGAAAGTTTTAAGTCGTTTTGAAGGTTTTAGAATGTTTTGAATTTTTAAGTCTTTTAAGTTTTTAAGTTATTTATAATAGGTTTTAGATTTTTTTAAATTTTTAAATGTTTAGAAGTTTTAAATTATTTTTAAAAGGGTTTGAAATTATTTAAAACTTTTAAAAGTTTAAAAGTTTTAATTTTTTTTAAAATATTTTACATTATCTTAAATTTAGAAATGTTTAAGAGTTTTAAGTCATTTTAAAAATATTAGAAACTAGCTTGAATTTTTAAATGTTTTAAAATGTTAAGTTATTCTTAAAAGGTTTTTAATTATCTTGAATTTAGTTGTATAAAAGTACTAAGTTATTTTTTAAAACCTTAAAATTCTTAAGTTGTTTTAAAAGGGTTTTAAATTATTTTGAATTATCAAATGTTTAAAAGTTGTAAGTCGTTTCGTTTCAGAAGAGTTTTAAATTATTTTGAATTTTTAAATGTTCAAAAGTTATAATTTATTTGAAATATTTTTAATTTGTTTTAGAATTGTAAAAATTTAAAAGTTGTATGTTATTTTGAAAGGATTTTAAATTTTAGAAAATTAAAATGTTTTAAAGTGTTTGTATTTTGAAGGTTTGAAAGGTTTTGAATTTAAGAGATTATAATATTTTAAATGTTTATAGTATTTTTTAAAATGTTTAAAGGTTTTTAATTAGTTGACTTTATTTAGACTTAATTTCTATGAAAATAATTTTGAGAACTTAATATTATCATTAAGCTTGTGACAATTTAATTTCTTTTGGGATTTACATGCAACATTGGTATAATTCATTTTAATTTATGAATTAAGATATCTTAACTATATAGGCTTGCAAACGACACATCCTAAGCACATAAATAAACATACTTACACATTACACAAAATTTACACATGAGAATGTCTCTCTTCTTTCTCTTTTTTTTTTTAATTCACATAACATATGAAAAGTTACTTAACACATGGAGAATATTTCACATGAAGCAAACTATGCATGGAGAATTGTATGGATAGAGTGAACTACACATTAAACATACCAAAGGTAAGGAAATGTATACAAAGAGTAAACTACACATGAAACATGCCAAACTTAGGGAAATGCATACATAGAGTAAATTACACATGAATCATATCGATCATGAGAAAAATTATATGAATCAAACTGCACATGAAACACACCAAACAAGAGTAAACATATACATAGAGTGAACTATGCATAAAACTTATCAAACTTGAGAAAATTTATACATAAAGTAAATTACAAAAGAAACATACACATGCACATGGAGTAAACTAAACATGAAACATACCAAATAAGGGAAAATGTATACATAGAGTAAACTACACATGCATAATACCAAACACGGGAAAAATTACATGTGAAATCTATATATGATTCTTTTAAGTTCATGAATTTAACATATGGAGAAAACATATGAAACCCACACATGAAGGGTTTATATATGGTGAAGATTTCATATAAATAGAAATCCTACACATGAAGGCAAATTAGACATGGAAATTCTACATATGAAACCAAACTACACATTGAAGGAAATTACACATACTTGGAATTTAGACTCATGAAGGAAAACTACACATAGAAAGCAATTACATATATTGAAGATTACATATACATAGAGAAATGCACATAGATGATTTACATTATGAAAAACTACATATAACATAAAATTTGTATAGATGGAGAAATTACACAGTGAATTCACATAATGAAATGTAGAGTAAACTTTACATGGATGGGGATAGTACATAGTGAACTCACATAATGAAAACTTCACATGGAGTAAACTACATGTAGATGAAGAAAACTAAATATTGAATTCCGCATGGTGAAAACTACACATAAAATCAAGCATTTTACATGAAAGAACTTATGGGAAATAATTTTACCTCTTAATAAACTACCATGAGAAATAAAGTTACTTAAATAAACCACGTGAGCAAACTTAATTTGAAACACTTGAAATTCACATAATTAATCTACATGAAAAATAAGCATGAACAAAATTCTCACGTGATAAAGCTCACATAATTAATCTACATGAAAAATAAGCATGAAGAGAGAAGGAGAATGTAATGATGTTAGAGTTCAAACACATAAATGAGAAGAAGAAAATGAAGAGAAAAGTGTAGAGGTGAGAAGAAGATAAGAAGAAAAGAAGAAGAACAAAAAAACATGAAGAAGAATAAGAAGCGAAGAAGAAGAACGAAAGAAGTGTAGGAAGTAGTGAAGTGAAGTGAAGAATAAGATGAAGAGGAAGAAAAGTGAAGAAGAAGAAGAAGAGCAGGAAGAGGTGAGGAAGAATAATTGAAGAAGTACAAAACAAAGTGAAGTGAAGAAGTTGAAGAACACATGAGGGGAAACAGACCAAATGAGAGTAAAAGCATCAGAGTGAAGAACAAACAAAGAAGGAGAGGAGAAATTATCAAATTCTCATATTCAGAGTCATGGAGGGGAGTCATATAAGGAGTGAAGACGGTGGAGGCAGATGGTGGGATTAGTTGGCGCTTCAAAATCAAGTGGGAGGAGGTGGAGTAACGACGACATTACCATGTCGCCCCCTAGCGTAATTACATTGCTCTCTCGGGTAGAGCAGCGTGGTTACACCACAGATGGTGCACAAGCGCTATTTGAGGTGGCACCAAGGTCATGGGTGGCATGGTCATGCTAGTTGTGATATTGCCGCACCACAGGTCGTGGTGGTTATTTTGGTCATCATTTTGGTTTCAAGTGCCATTGAGCTCATTTCAAGCCCTAGAATCTTACTCTGCATGGAATATCAACCCAAGGGAGGATGGATGAATGTTTCAGCAAGAAATTGACCAAAAAGTGAGATCAACACGGCTTGTATGACTCATTGTCTTCCGCTCAGACTACATATAAGTGAAATCAACACGACTTGTTATATATTTTAGTTCGTATTTGTGTATGCGTAAGTATTTACATATCTCACGCTAAAACTTTCTTATTTAGATACACAACACTTTAATGCTTAAACCTTATGCACATAAATGTGCATTTCATTTATAAAAATGGTAATAGTACTATATTTTTGATGTGATATTAAAAATTTAACTGTTATATGTGTAAATATGAAAAGTTAGGTGTAAGATACATAAATACATAACAAAATTGTGTTATGTACGTAAATGCTACTACTTTTTTTTGGAAATGTGAGACCAAAGAACAATATGAATGACTCAAATACATGAATTCAAAATAGAAGACTATGGGTCCGTTTGGGGTAGCTTATAAGTGTGGGCGGCATTTTCAAAACGCTGCCGTACCGTTTGTTTGACGCGTTTCGCCAGCTTATCTGAAACTGCATTTGAGTTTTCATACTAAACGCAGACCCTGGGTCGACCCCCGTGGCCCTAGGATAAACATTTTATCCTGAAACGCATAAGCTGCACCAAACGAACCCTATACCTTCAATCACTAAACACCTGTACTTTAATTGTTTATGTTCCTCCTTTATTTTTTTTATTATTTGTCACCGCCGAATTTTCTCGACCGAATTATTATTTTTCTTCCCGCTTTCAGTGCAGCATAAAGCTTAGCTTCGATGCAGGAAAAGTCGTCTCTTTTATCCAACGTGGTATAGAAAGTGAGTCGGTTCGTCTGTCGCTGTTCCCTCGGTTGGGTGCTCAAACCATATCTACCGCCACCTCATGGCAATGATGCGGAGCCCTATGCGAAACCTCTTTTCCACCTTTCAATTCTTCTCAGATGGAGAAGAGATAAGAGAGAGAAAAACCCTATTGGAAGTAAGATTGAAGGCCAAAAGTAGGTACCGGGGCAATGAAGCGGGGCCATGGTTGTTGGCAGCAGCTGGTATACATCACCAACCCCCTTTCTTCTCTCTCACTATCTCTCTCTTACATCTTATTCCTTATATCTCGATTCCAATCTCTAGCTCGTATTTCCGGTAATGCTTTTTCTGTTTGCATCTTTTACTATTGTGGTCTTTTTGAGGAGTTGTCCAGCTATTTGAAGCGGTTCGTACCTCTTCGTGGTTTGTATTTGCTTGGATTTGATAAAATTGATTGAAGGGTTTTTGGAAGGTTTCCACTTTGTTTTCTTTAGTTTTTTTTCGTAGGAAGTACATAATGTTATAATTAACTTACGATTTGGGTTTATTGGTTGACATTATTGGAGAAACTTGGTTTCAATATTTTCTGTTTTTGTTACTTCTTTCATCCTAACAATGTTTGCCATTTTAACTTCAATAATTTCGATGTTCTAAGAATCTGATGATTTATTTCATATTTTTTTTTAATTCGTTTACGCTTTATAATCAAAATTTCTTGCAATATTGATGCTGAACCATTGATATTGAAGGCGGACATCAGTTCTTTAAACTTCTTTTATTTCAGCTATGGTTGTTCTGATGACATGAATTCTTTTTTATGTCTATTTTACTTATAATTGAATTGTTAATTCTTGAAGAATACGCAGAAAGCCTTCTCAGCATTACCCTTGCATTCATGCATCACAACAGTACATTGAAGCATGGATGACAATGCCTGAAGTAGAAGGGGAGGAAAAGCTAGGAGAAATTGTTGGATGGTGAGGGGGTGGGGGCTTGTGCGGAATTTTTTAATCTTCGATTTGGTTGTTGTTTAGAATTATTAAGTTGCCTCTCCTTTATGGTAAGAATAGTAGCAACAATTAGCCTATATAACTTCATCAATTATTTCTAAAATCATGTGTCTTTCCATAGTATTTTGAAATTATTTGGAAGTCTTACCCTATGTTATTAAAGGTGAGCAAAATGTTTGTCTAGTTGCCTAGACAAGACAAGGTTTTAGCATTTGAAACACCTCTCATGTGATGCCATTTCTAAGGTACTGCATAAGCAAGAGAGTCTTGACTTAGGGTCTGTTTGGGGTGGCTACATATTTTTAAAAAGGTCATAAGACTTCCTCTTCAAGGTAATCATTCAAAAAAAAGTTATCATCAGTTGTCATACTAGATTTTTTTGCAAGGGATAGCAACCATGAATGGAGTCGTGCTTAGTAATTGGGACAAATGTCTTCTTATAGTCTATCTATAAGAAGATGTGAAACCTAAGCCATGCATATATTTCTGAACCTAGTCACACTTTCATTAATGTTTTGTTTAGTGGAGAAAATTTACTTGCATCCAACTTGTCTCTTTCTTTTTAGAAGTGTAGTGATTTTGTAGATGTCATTTCTTCGAAGTGCATAAATTTTTCCATGATGATACATTTCCATTGACTTTTTTTAAAAGGCATACTTGTTGTTTAGAGTTGAAACTCCATAAACGATGTAATAAGGGCATGCTTGGTAGGTACTGACTTGTCATATGACACAAAGTTATTGATAAGGTACTTGTTAAGATTTAAATTTATGCAATTGAGGATTGATGCATTTTTAATCCATAATACAAGACATAACACTCAAAAGGTTTTGAGATATAAGCCTCAAAATCAACAAATTACGCAACATAGGATGCATTATTATAATATCAAAATATGAAGTAAAAGTGACATGCCAACTTCCTAACATCAAATTATGAAGAAATGTAGCACAAATATCAAATATAAGATAGGATATTAAAGAACATAAAAAAGAAGTTTAATAAAATAAGTCTCCCTCCCACTCTCATTTCAAATAAAAACCAGTTCTAACAAAGGTTGAGCTTGATTCGATTCTTTTTCAAACAAGGTTTGAATTAGTTTGAACCTTGTTCTAGCTGAAATAGTCAAATTTGTGTTTGAATTAGGTTAGAATCAAGTTTGAATTTGAATATGTTCCCATTGCAAATATTCTAACTTCAAAATGCAGTATGCCAATGCAGGATGTTATCCTTCATTAGGGGTAATTTGGTTTGAAATTATTTCTCCAAGAAAATAAACAATGGATTTATAACTCTATTCTCACTATTATGATACATAAAAAATCAAAATTTTCAATAATAAAAGGGAGTTCTTTTAATTATATATATATATATATATATATATATTTGTTTCAAAAAGCAACTTAAGTTCTAAATATGAAATACATGCCTCCTAATATTTAGGTGAGATGTGCTTAACATATTGGGAGGCGCATCCCTCATATGATTGGCTAAAATGCGCACATCTTATGACGAAAATTTTTAAGGTGCTGAGATGAGCCTCTCATATTACACAGTTTTAAACCATGGTCTTTGGTGTAAGATTTAACACCTTTTTTGATTGTAATAGATTGATTAAGATCACATAAAGCAGGCTAATTGGCAATTGATTAGGAATTGAGAGCCTCCATATTTAGTTATGAATCATGGTTTTATTCAAGTGGTGCTTGGATATATGCCTTCTCTTTGATTTTTCAGCCTTTTGAAATATACAATAATTTTCTCGGTGGTAGCATTTTGCGTAGAAATGGCAGCAATGTTATAGTATTTTTAAGTGGAGCTTATTTGGATTGACAGAAATGGCAGCAATGGGCTAATATCATGCTTATTTCCCAAAGGTAATACTCCTTGGAATTGTGCCTTTTAGTATCAGCTTTGTTATAGGGTGACATCTATGGTGCTATAATTTTTTGGTGCATGCTGAATAACACATACCCATTTTGTTTGGTGTCTATCCAATGAAAATATATTTGAGTGATTTAGGTTCAGGTTTGCTGTAATGTGAGGATGCATGTGGACAAACGAGAAGCATTGAATGATTTTGGTTGGAATAGATGAGATGATCTGGGAATGATGTAGCTTTGGATGATAGTTTGATGAGTTTCAAAATTTAGTATTTGAGAGGTCTTATGACTAGTAAGAATGTTGTAGTTAACATAGCTCCCCCCCAACAAAATTTTTCAGAATACTTGAGCCAAGCACGACTTTCATCATATGCATGTTTTTTTTTTGTTTGACAACTTTATTTTGCTGTAGAGTGCTGTTACATGTGCACTGATGGATAATTCATTCTTCAAATAGTTAAAAACCGAAAGTAAAGTGATGGTACTGCATTTTCAGCCTGAAGTAATTGGATTTAAGTTTGGAACTAAGTTTGCCCTGTCTAACTGAATTTTGAGCAATGGTGCTAATTTTCTATTTATTTTTCATGTGGAATGACAATGTGACTATAGAGTGATCATCGATGATTCAGGTTCCAGTTTGCTATGATGTTGAGGATGTGGACAAATGAGATGCATTTAAAGATTTTGGTTGAAATGGATGAGATAATTTAGGAATAAGGGCAGGATTGGAGGATTGTTTGATGAGTTTGGGAATACGGTATTCAAGAGGCACATGATTGATGAGAACACTGAAGTTAACCAAGATTCTGCCTAGAAATATTTTGGAATATTTGAGCCAAGCATGAATTTCATCATATCTTAAAAACTTCATTTTGTTTTGAAGTGTCAGCACATGTGTTTGACGCAGGGCTTTGGAGAGGAACCGACCGGTCCTCAAGGAGGAGGGAGGGCTGACAAACTTCCTTTTCCCCTTATTCCTTTCCCTTTCCTCCTATCCCCTTTTTTCTTTTCTCGTATTTCCTTCCTAGCACTTGCCAATTCTTAATTTCTATTATTCTTTTTAGTCTTTGCTTATTATGAATACTTTTTATTACAAACTTGGCCTAAATTATGAATTCTTATTATTTTTATTCTCTTCCTTATTTTAAAATTTTACGTATTATAAATCCTTGCCTATTATATTATATTTCTTAATTAAAAGCATTGCCTAATAAGTTATAATCCCTCTTATATATTGGGGTTGTTTTGCTTAGAGAGGAGGTTTTTTGTTGCTTAAGAATTCAGCGTTTTGTATGGACAACCACCAGTGTCCTGTTTTCCCCTTTGAGGGTTGTATTTGAAGGCGAGGAAGTGCTTTGGCTGTCCCTTGTCGTAGGTGGTGACCATTTCCAAGGGTCTGAGTGGTGCTCTGACTGTAGCTCGACCCCAAGGAGGCATTTATCTTACCGTATGTCCTTTTTTCTTCTGTCGTTCCATCATTCCATCCACCACCGCTCCTTCCTGCTGCCAATCATCGATCTGCTCTCATCCAGCCACTGCACCACCTCTTTCTCTTCCTTCACAGCTGTCCATCACTCCTCCAACTACCGCAGCCCGTCTGCTCTTCCCCCGCAGTTGTCCAACACTCCTCCCACCCATCGCAGCCCTCCTGCTCTTCCCCGCGGTTGTCCAACACTCACCCGACCATCGCAGCCCTCTCCTGCTGTTGCTGCCACCGCAACCCTCTCATGTCGTCGCCTGCCGACCCCCCTTTTCCCTTCTTCCTTTCCCTCCTTTCCTTTCTTCTGATTCCCTTTTTCTTTTTCCCATATTTCCTTTCTAGCACTTGCCAATTCTGAATTTCTATAATTCTTATTTGTCTTTGCCTATTATGATTTTTTTTTTATTTTAAACTTCGACTAAATAATGAATCCTTATTATTATTATTCTCTCTTATTTTAAAACATTGCATATTATAAATCCTTCTTTATTATGTTCTATTTCTTAATTAAAAGCATTGTCTAATATAAGTCCTAATTCCTCTTATATAAAGGGGTCATTTTGCTTAGGAGATGAGTCTTTTGTTGCTTAAGTATTCAGCATTCTGTTTGGATAGCCACCGACGTTTCGTTTTCCTCTTTGAGGGTTGTATCCAAAGGTGGGGAAGTGTTATCCTAGTTGGTGACCATCCCAAGGGTCTGAGTGGTGCTCCGACTGTAGCTTGATTCTGAGGAGGCATTTATCTTGTCGTAAGTCCGTTTTCCTTCTGTTGTTCCATTATTCCAACCATCACCGCTCCTTCCTTCCTGCTTTCAATCACCGACCTGCCTTCATCTAGCTACTGTAACTCCTGCTCTTCCCCCGAAGTTGTCCAATAGGGCTATCAAAACGACTCGTTGTTCGCGAACAACTCGTGTACGTCTCGTTAAGAAGCTCGTGTTCGGCTCATTAATTTTGTTCGATAAGTTAACGAGCCGAACACAAACTAAGATGTGTTCGTTCGTGTTCGGGTCGTTTTGGCTCGAAATACTACTCATCAAGTTTATATATATATATATATATAAAAGTAGTATTTTAAAAAATCTAATTGACTACAAGGCTACAAAGATTTATAATCAATTAAAATATTGATTAAGAAAATAAAATAAAATTTATTAAATTAGATTCAAATGATGTTTTAATATAAATAATAATTTTTAAATCTTTTCACAAACCCTTATTGTCTTGTGTCTTATGGCTACATGATTAGGGTTGTTAAAAGTACTCTTTGTTCGTGAACAGCTCGTGTTTGGCTCGTTAAGCAAACGAGCCGAACACAAACACACTTTTTGAGCTCGAAATATAAACGAGCCGAACACGAGATGAGCATGGCTCGCTTGTGTTCGGCTCGTTTACACCCCTACTGTCCAACACTCCTCCAACCACCGCTGCCTGCCTGCTCTTTCCCCGCTGTTGTTCAACACTCCTCCCACCCATTGCAACCCTCCTGCTCTTCCCCGCGGCTGTCCAACACTCCCCCAACTATCGCAACCCTCTCATGCCACTGTCTCATAGTCTCTGTCCTCGTCGTCTCCCGTAGATATCTTTTGTTGTTTTCGCTGTTTGTGTATGTTTGTCGGTATTTCTTGCTTTCCAAGTGTCATATTGTGTTACTATCGTCCGCCATATCCTACCCTCTTTCAGTTCAACAATAATATTGTGTTACTTTTGTGGTTTGGGTTTCCTCCTCCGGTATCATTTGGTATCAGAGTTGGCCAAACCCTAGTCATATCCTAGGGTTTCCTATCGTCCGCCATAACATACAAAATTTCTTTCTTACCACCTAATACCCGTTCCACTGCCACATGTTCCTAAGCCTAAATCCCCTTGCTAATTTTTAAAATCAGCAACCTTATCCCAATTATTTTTTACCCTCCTTCACCTCCACTAATTTTTTTTCCTTTTTTATTCCTAAACGCTAACCATGCCACCATTGAGATGCATGCCTAAGACATCTTGGGGAGAGATACGGCGAGAGATCTGTCGGCTTTGGTGATGGATTACAGACATAGAAGATGAAATCCAATGGAGTGGTACCCTCGATCGTGATCCAAAAGTCAAAGAGGGGAACGAGAAGATGTAAAGATAAAGCAAGAAACACAACCCCATTTCCTACTAACTTACTACCTCTAAAAGTTGCAGACTCTAATTTTCGAAGTGGAGAGACCGCATCACCAATCGTCCCCCCTTGCTACTATTCAACGAAACCAATCTATAAAATTGTCAGCCAAAAAATGTTGCAAGTGTCACGGCTTTGGACATGTTTAAGTAGAATGTTGAACCAGGGGAGTGGTCTACTTCACCGAGCAGAGCATCATTGAAAAGTAGGGTAACGACAGTGCAGTCACTGAAGTTGGTGAGGACATAAAGGAGGAGAACTAGCTTCTAGTTGAAGAGATAAATGATGATCCAGAAAGAGATGTAGACTTCAAAGAGAGGATCCACAATTGTCAGCCATCAAGGAAGAGACACTACCAATTCTTGTTGACCCCAAGATAGAGATTTCAGCTGAGATAACAATAGCCATTCAGGAAGGTAGTGACTTTGATGTAATAGACATTCATGCAGAGGATGAGGTGGTGTTACCTTGAGCTACTGTTTCACAGATGGTGATCGGAACATCAGCAGGATTAACTTGGGATATCCAAAAAGAGGGTGAGTTTCAGGAGACAGGACCACCACAGATTAGAGCATTGCAATTTTTTCAGATGTATATACCTCTTACTGAGTTACCCCTACGTAGGGAGGTCCAACATGCCAGAAGTGCGGTCATTTTGTGCCATGTCGGAAATATTACGTGGGATTATTCAGAGAATTTTTTCAGTCCAACTTGGTATCCATCGCCTTATGTCTTAACAGAGAGGCGAATCCCAACTTTATAATGGGCTAACAGAAGAGGCGAATCCCAACTTTATAATGGGCTAACAGAAGAGGCGAATCCCAACTTTGTAATGGGCCCTAGGAGTTTAATGGGGACGAAAATTCTTCAGTGAGATCTAGGTCCTCTCAGTAAAGAGGTCACTTCTGAGGAGGTGCTAGTGAATGGGGTGCAACCTGCCATAAATTTTACCCCAACATTGATCTCTCCTCTCATACCAATTCCTCATCCGCGCTAAGCTGATTGTGAGAAATGGAAGAAACAGGTTACCCCTAGAATGGCTAGATACCTGAGTGGTAAGAATACTCATCTAGCTACAGTTCCATCTCAGGGCGTGTCAAAGGTGGACGAATACCTATTCTACCATCATGTGTTTTGGAACGTCAACACCTACAAGACTGTCCTACCAGGGGACTACAACATTTTAACGATGTTCAATATCGCATATTTGACACTTTACTTGAGGATTCGGAAGCTTCGACAAATGAGGTCGAAGCTCCCCTAATCCCGAGAGACTGACGCGGGGATTTGGAGTGGAACCAGTCAGCCCTCTCCCCTTTCCCCTTCTTTCTCTCCCTCCTTTCCTTTCCTCCTATTTCTTCTTGACTTTCCCATCTTTCCTTCTCAGCACTTGCCAATTAATTTCTTTTATTCTTATTAGTCTTTGCCTATTATGAATTCTTCTTATTATAAACATTGCCTAAATTATGAATTTTTATTATTTGTATTCTCTTCCTTATTTTAAAACATTGCTTATTATAAATCCTTGCATGTTATATTATATTTTTTAATTAAAATCATTACATAATATAAGTCCTAATCCCTCTTATATATATGGGTTGTTTTGCTTATTGGAGGAGGTTTTTGTTGCTTAAGAATTCAACGTTCTATTTGGACAACCGCCGCCGTTCATTTTTCCTCTTCGAGGGCTGTATCCGAAGGAGTGGAAGTGCTCCGGCTGTCCCTCATCCTAGTTGGCGGCCGTCTCCAAGGGCCTGAATGGTGCTCCGACTGTAGCTTGATCCCGAGAAGGCATTTATCTTACCGTACGTCCGTTTTCCTTTTGTCGTTCCATCATTACAGCCACTGTTGCTCCGTCCTTCTCGCTGCCAATCACCGGCTTGCCCTCATCCAGCCACCATAGCTCTTGCTCTTCCCCGCAGCTATCCAACAGTCTTCCAACCACCACAGCCCGCCTGCTCTTTCTGCGCAATTGTCCAGCGCTCCTCCCACGCATCGCAGCCCTCCTGCTCTTCCCCGCAGTTTTCCTACACTCCCTCGACCATCACAACCCTCTAATGCTGATGCTGCCACCCCAGCCCTCTCATGCCATCGCCTCGCAGTCTTTGACCTCGTCGTCTCCCACGGATATCTTTTATTGCTTATGTTGTTTGTGTTTGTTTGTCAATATTTTCTGCTTTCCAAATGTCATGTTTATATGTTCTTTCAGTTCAACAATAATATTGTGTTTCTTTTGTGGTTTGGGCCTTCTCCGGTATCAATGCATTGATGGATAATCCCTTTATCAAACAGTAAAAATCCATGGGTAAAGTGACGGTAATACCCATTGTCAGCCTGGACTAATTGGATTTAAGTTTGAAAGTAAGTTTTTATCGTATTACTAAAATTTAAAATTTGATGCTAATTTTATATTTATTTTTCATGAGGAATTACCATGTGGCTCTAGTGTTATCATCGGTGAATACATTCAATCATCTTGAGCTGGTGATATTGTTGACCTAAATGACTTCCATGCATCACCATGGATTGGGGGAAAAGAATGTGTAGTTTGTACTGATGACTTGGGAAAGGGTTACGAGTGTATTCTGCATAACTGTCATATTTCATCCAAATTTTGGTTTGAATGATTTAGGAAATATTATTTTCCTAAACAAAAAGTTTTAATGACCAAGCAATGATGACATGCTCAATTTTCTTGCTCAAAATTATAATTTCCCGTGCTTTTTTAATGATTGCTACTCGGGCTGTTTTTTAAAAAGGTAAATACCAACAACCATCTTTAGCATTGCCAAACATCTTCATTGAATTCAATACTTAAAATTGACAGATATTTGTGGGGGAATTAGTAACACAATTAAGTTTCTTTATTATTTTGTTTTAATCGACAAGGTAACAATCAAACTTTTGCTATATGATGCCTAGGTTTAAGAACAATGCCATTTGAAAAGTATGACATCTAGTGCCAGCAATAAAAGAAAGATATCCATTTACAATTTGAATAATAAGATTTTTAGAGCTTGATTTATACTCATGAAAAATTACATTATCACTAATCATGCGATTAGAAGCAGTTGAGTTGACAATCTAGAGCCCTAATTTTCCAATGATAAAAATGAGATCTTTTAGAGAGTTATCTTTTTCAACAACAAAAGGTGAGATCACCACAGTTCGAGTAGTTCGCAAGCTTTGATGAGATTTTGGTGGTTTCTGAATCAAAGTTTCAGGAGTTCAAATTTTTTTTTGTTTAATGACCTATGTGAAATGATGTTGGAGTCTCAATGGTGTCTGTATTCCATGGATTCCATGATTTTTTCCTGTCTCTGGTCCGTAGTAAAGGAGTTTTTCATGCATCTTGTGGTAGTTATGACATGTCCAATCTTCTGAAAACGATCACCATATAGTCTAGTTGTCTTCTTGTGTCCACCCTCCTCATGGTTGAATTGGGGTTCATGGGCACTATCGGAGTTTTCATTGTCATCATTTCAAGAATTGTTGGGCACCCTCAATATTTCTTTTCTACTGCTTTCTTATCTTTGAACCTTGGAGAGGGCTTCATGAATGTTGGATAGAGGTTTTATTTTGAAAGAAGCTCTCACAAACATCATCTAAATTGTTATTTATACCAAGTATGAATTTGCACAATCATTTTTTACTATGAATTTTCCTTCTATTTCATGATAGATCCCCAGTTATTGCCATTAAATGTTAGAGTTGAAATATATCGTGACGGTGTCTTTATATTGGCATAGAGAATGGGCTTGATCTTGAATACGGCTGTGGAACTGTCAATATTGGAGAAAGTATTTTTATCACATCTCAAATAATTTTCATTTTATAATACATGAAAATTTCTTCAATTTTATTTGTCATGAAATTTCTTAGCTATAACATCTCTACAATTTCCCACCTTTAATGATAGGAACCTTCCTTTGATTTCCCACATAATTTATTGTGAACATTGGTGAAATTTTGCCTAGAAAGCTTGTGACTAATGATGGGAATAACAAACGCAATTGTTGGGGTGGTGGTGTTGATTATAATAAATAAACTAATAACCTCATAGTAATAGCTTCCTTTGCTAGCAGCCATGAGGAGGGTCATATGGGAGAAAGTATGAAGAACAAATAAGACGAAGGGTTAAACAAATTTCTTGATTCCATGTAAAAATATGTGAAGGGCTTTATTGATTTCATTCAGCACCGATTCTGGAGCGTAAGGCAAGATTAAATAGAAAAGGGGGAGTGGATAGAGAATTTTTTCATACAACAAATAAACAGTTTCCTAAATTGGAATGGCTACAAAAGAAAAATATTATCTAAATATTTAAGTTTAGCTCTTTATTACATTTAATGATTCATGGAGGCGGAAAGAAAAATGCTAAGATTGCTCATCTGGATGAAGCAGAAATAAAAGCTTTATAGGTGCTAGCAGATGGAAATGGGAATCTATTAATTCCACTAACATCCAATATATTTGTTATTTGATTTGATCATAATATAGTTAGGTTTTATTTAACTATTAATAGATTTGTTCTTATATAACTTTTCTGAACGTTTAAAAAGAAAGCCTATTATATATATAAATATCGGTATAATGTAACATAGAAGCATATGATATTGTTATTGAAAACTAAGAAGCTCATTATATTTATTTTAATCCAGTGTTATTAAGTTTATTTTTATAAATTCAAAATAATATCTAATCATATCATGATCAAATGCAATATGTTTGGATCTATTCTATGAGTTTAGTCATGTATAAATTTTGATTACTGATTCAAAAGTGCTTGTTGTTTCTGATGATCCCATGCTCGTTATAATAGCTAAGAAATTATAAAATTTTCAATTTTTTTCGTTTATTTTCTACAAAACAAGTAGAAGCTTTGCACTTTTTTAACTCTTCAAGTTAATTGAGGATGGATTTTTAATTAATAGAATAATGCTAACAATGCAATTATGTTTTCCAGATCTGCTTTGGATGACATCTTAAATCAACTAAGTTTCATCTCAGGATTATGGGTTCTGGAGATTGGTTTAAAACAATCATTGGCAAGAGGAAAACAAAACAGAACAAATCAAAACCAATAAAGGTAGCTGAAGAACTTAATGCGGTGACTGTTTTTTGTTTTCTTGTTGAAACGGTTGCTTCACTTCTTTATTTGGTGTTTTCTGATACTATACTTGACCAGAAAGCTGCTTCTATTTGTTTTAATTATTTTGCTTACAAGATTTACTGAATCTTGGTCGCTTGTTTTACCATGACATGTAAATGTTTTCCCAAAAATTTACCTTATTAGAAATGATATGTTATTTATGTAAGAGCTCTTTGATAAGAGGTATGGTTGTACTCAAACGAGTTGAGCCTGAGTATGGTATGGATTGGACTTGTTTTAGTCATATTATAAGTTCATGTTTGGCTTAAGCTCGAGCAAAGCGTTCGTTCATACTTTGCTTGTATATTTTTTTTTAATGTTTTTACTTTTTATGTATTTGGCTTGTTTATATTTAATTGAACAAGTATTTCAATGAAATAATAAACAAGTTAAAAATTCAAACGATTATTTGACTTTCCATGTAAATTTATTAATAAAAGATTTTATTAATCTAAACAACAAATATTTGAATAAATTCTCAATTTATATCTATAAAAATTAGGTCCAGGTAGGAATAATTTTCTTGATTTATTTACTTGTAGGGTGCATATATATATGGAAAATAATTCCCTCCAAATTTACCAAGTTATCAAACATATCTAACCTAAATTAAGAAAGGAAGTAATTCTGAAATAAAAAATTAAGTAGCATATAATAGGAAGAGAATAAACTAATCAAGAATATCCTAAGTTGTCTCAATCAAATCCTCGAAGGTCTTCTCAATTTTTCTTGAGGATCCTCTCAGATTGTCTCCAGGATCTTCTCAGATTTTCATAGTCCCTCTCATGCTTGGTCGTAGATGTTGTAGAGACCAAGTTTAGTATTGATTTCTAAGAAAGTGCTTAAAAGAAGAGCTTTGGTGAAGACATCAACAATTTATTGGTGTGTCGAGATGTAGCTTTGATCTGTATAATTTCCCCATTAATCTTGTCAGAGATGAAATGTTTACCAATTTCAATATGCTTAGTCATATTATGATGAACAAGATTCTTTATAATTTTCATGGTTGCTTAACTTTCACAAAACATTTGTATAGGCCAATTGGAGTTACATCTCAGTTCCCTTAATTTGTGAATATTGATCCCTTCACAGATTCCTAAGGAGAGTGTCCTATACTTTGATCCCACACTGCTTCTAGAAACAACCACTGGCTTCTTTCTTCTCCATGTCAAAATACTTCCCCATGCAGAGGAGTCATACCCCGTGGTGAACTTTTTGTCAGTGAGTTTCTCAACCCAACTAGCATCAGTGTAGACTTCCACCAGTTTGTTCCTGATTCTCTCAAAAAATTATCCATAACCAAGCGTCTTTTTCGGAAATCTTAAAATTTTTTACACCATCTCTAAATGCTATTCATTTAGGCTATCCATGTGTTGACTCACAATATTAACAGAGTATGCAACATCTTGCCTTGTATGTGGCATATAAATGAGTTTTTCAGCCAATCTTTGATATCTTTCATTATCCCCAAAGACGTTTTCTTGTGTCCTCTTTAACTTCTGGTTGAGATTCATTAGAATATCAACAGGCTCACATCCAATGATCCCTATCTTTTTTATTAGATCTAGGACGCATTTTCTTTGTGATATAATGATGCATTTCTTCGACCTTGCTATCTCCATATCTAGAAAATTTCTCATGGTTTATAGGTTCTTGATTTCAAACTACGTGGAAAGTATTTTTTTGAGCTTGAGAATTTCTATTATCATCACCAGTAAGAATTATATCATTCGCATATACCATCAGTGTAGCAATCTTACATCTCCGAGTGTATTTTACAAATAAAGTATGATCAGCTTGATTTTGAGACTAATTAGATTTCATAGTTTTAGTAAACATTTCAAACCATACTCTTAACGATTGCTTAAGCTCATAGAGAGATTTTCCTGAATTTGCATATAATATATATGTTGGAATCATTCTCAAGTCCTGGTGGTATCTCCATATGCACTTCTTTCAGATCCCCATTTAAGAAGGTATTTTATGTCATGCAGTTGACATTCATTGTTCTCTGCCACCAAAAGGAGAAATCTGATAGTGTTAAGTTTGACGATTAATGCGAAGGTCTCCTGATATTCAATCCTATAAGCTTGAGTGAAATCTCTTGCAACAAGCTTGGCTTTGAATATCTCAATACTTCAATCAACTTTATATTTGATGTTGAATACTTATTTACATCCAGTGGGCTTCTTATCTTGATGGAGTTTAATGAGAATCCATGAACCATTTTGTTTTAGTGCTCGAATCTCTTCTTTATTTGCTTTCCTCCATTCTAGATTTTTAGAAGCTTCATGGATGGATTTAAGAACTTGCATACTATCAAGGTTAGAAATAAAAGCTTTGTAGGATGAATATAGTTTCTCATAAGCTACATACTCTTTAATTGGATGTCAAATGTATCACGACCTGACCGAGAACTTGGAGCTAATTAAAACAGGAATGAACGATTGAACGGTGGAAATAAATTCTCAGTTATTTTATTTCTATCACCAATAATTTAATATTGAAATATTCAAGAAAGAGTCACTAAAGAAAGTAATTTAATTAACAAGTAGAAATTTATTTATTTTATGTTGTTGTTCTTGTATCTTGCACACATTTTCTCCTCCAGTATTCATCTTAATAAAAAACTTAAACCTGATAAATATATTTAAAACAACATAATGAGTTATATAAAAATAACCCAAGAGTAATCACACTTTTAAACTACAACCGAAGGAAGAGAAAATAATATGCATGCTCTTCTTTCATATTTCTATAAGAACTCTTTAAATATGCAAGTCCTTTATATTTCTATATGAAATCTATGAATATTGTTAATGCTTGTATCAATGACCTTTACTAAATGAAAATACTCTGAACTTCTATATGCATTTACTTTAACTTTATTTTTATTTTATATTCTTAACATACACATGCGTTTGCCCGATAACCACCGTCAAAATAACATAACACTCTCTTGACCGATATGATTTTGTCGGCACAACGACTAACATCTAATCAACACAATTGTTTGAGGTGAAAATGTCCTTACTTGCATCTGATTGAAATTCTCCTATCGACACAGTGATTAGTCATCTAAATATCACAATTATCTGAGGTGATAAGCTCTGTCCATTCGCCCCTATTTGATATTCTCCCGCTGTTAAAATGGTTAGTGATATAAACATCATGATTGTCTGGGGCAGTAGGAAAACATCTACACGCACGGGTACACTGGCGTCTCCTGCGTATACCATTGAAATGTGAAAACCCACCCTTCTTAACATGTACATTCAAGAATTCACATATAAGTTATTCCATTCTTTCATATTATGCATTCACACGGGTATGTTGGTATCCCCTGTGTATACCATTGGAGAGCGAACTTCTCTTAACATGCACATAAAAACATTCATATATAAGTTATTTCATTCTTTTATATCATGCATTCTTTTCTTATGTAACACTTTTATCTCTGTGTGTGTGTGTGTGATTGTCATCATGTGATAAAGTAATATGTATATATCTACTAGTGTCATACAATGATTTGATTTTTTTCCTAAACTAAATTGTTATGCAATTATATTTAACATCCATACTTACTCTAATGTGCAATTATTTGTCATGCAATTCTTGCATATCTTTCCTTTGAATCTAACTGAACTTGAGTATGCATAAAATCAAACATACATTTTGAAATAAAGAAGATTATTGAAATTTAGAAATATAATCATTCACCTTAATATTCTTGATTTTCTTCACCTGAACTTTTAGTTCCCTCCTCTATTTAATGCTTATAAATTTAAATTATAATATTATATTAATCATTTAATTTTATTCACATTTAATTTGTTATATCATACTTTGTGTAAAACTAAAGGTGGATTACAACTTACATTAATAGTTCCATTTTAATTTTTCCTAAATTATGTTGAACAAACTTTCTGAAGTAACAACATACCCCAAATAAATTCCTTTGATCGTTCGTTCCTTGAACACTTCTCTCAAATTATTGATCTTCTCAATTAAAAACCTTTAATTTATACCATTGACTAGAAAAACCCATATTAATATTAATCTCGATAAACATCAATTTAACTTTCAAAATATTACTTATTTAAATAAAATAAATAAATAAATAAATGTATAAACTTAACCTAAATGCGCCATAACCCAGGTTCAGCTGCGTTCTTTGTATGTCTCCCTAAAGCCTTCGTCTCTCGAGCGATCGAGCGTCTACTTTTCTTATCTCCAACATCAGAAGAAGGGGATAACTCATGTATACTGAACTTCCCTTTACCCGGAATTTCAGGTGAATGCAGACTCGAGTTTTGGTTTGAGCAGTTTTGTTCTTACATGTTGTCTTCTGCCTGCTCGGGATTTTTCTTCCTCCCTGTGTACACATGAAATTCTTCTTCTAATCTTCAGGTTGGGTTGTTTGGGCATCCTCAACAAGGATAGGAGGGCTAGTTGGAGTAGGTATATTTTAACCTAATTGATTCATTAGCCTACTCTCGTAGTACTCGATCACAATCCATTTTAACTTCATAAGTGATCAATTTATGAGTAAATTAAATTCAAAAGATTAAACTATCAGTCTAAAATCCAAATTACATGATCATATAATAAAGACGATTCTAATTTGCATAAAATCTAATTCAATGGAGAAAGAAGTTTAATTCATACACATACAGATGGACAAAAGACATTCTATTGAAAATTCAAAATAAACAAAATCTAGAACGATCTCATCGATCTTCTTCCCCAAATTACATGAACATACAACTCATTATATGATTTTCCACCTTTTTGAGTACAATAATCACACACTTGTTATCTCTTTGGAGAACTCAGACTCAGACTCTCACACTCTTCTCAGAATTCCTCCAACAAAGTATGTTGATGGTTGCAAGCTTTCTCCGGTGATTCCCCCATTATGTCTTCTCTCCTCGGTGTCACTCCAGGGGTCGAGCACTTCAAAGAAAATGGTGGAGAAAAAAATCCTTCATGACTTCGAATTTCATTCTTTAATAGCTCTGGGTTGCCACATATGGAAATCCACTGATTTCTCTGAGGACCTGTCAGTTCAGCTAGCCATACCAAAGTGGTTCAATACTGATTTATCTTTCATCACAATCAAAACATAGGAATATAATTACAAAATATCCACCAATATTTATAAACAATTATGTAATTGGAATAACGAAATTTACTACATCAAAGATATATAAGAAATAATAAATATTGAAATCATGAAAAGTGAACAATTAAGCACGAGGCTACACAACAATAAAATGAAGCTAATTACACATTAATGTTATTATGAGCAAAAATAGAAATTATGACAAATATATGAATGGAATCAAAATTGTACGAATGATAAAGCTACAACTAGCTATGAATCTAATACAAGTAGCAAGGATAATGCCCTTAACTAGAAAGAGTACATTTATCTCATAATAACGAACAACTACTTACCTTAAAACGAGAAATAAACTTTGAATTTATTAATTCAAATGACGTTGACTAGCAAATCCTACACAAATTAGAATCCCAAAATTTAATAATTATGCAATTAATTGTAATAAGATTAATTATTTATTAGGTTAGGTGTCGGGATTGGTTGAAATTAGCACAATCTAACCTACTGAGATTTCCAAACAAATATTATATATAATTGATTTTAAATTTGATAACAATATTACTAAACGAAAGAAGAGTAGAGAGCAAGGAGTGAGTTCACCTTTGGCCTTAGTTGTGGTATGTATTCAACCAATGATGATGACAGGTAGCCACAGAGTTGAAGGACAAAGGGGACGCTGACTGCCACGACTTCGGGAAGGAGGTGAAAAGCTTGATCAATGAGGTCTAGCAGCAGCATATAGGGAAGGCAAGTTGTGCCCTAAGCTTCTGCCTCTTTAAATCGGGAAGCAGAAGGAGAACAAGGAGAAGGCATCGGCTCTCACTAGATCTTACCGAGCAAGGAAAGGGGATGAACAGGCTGTGACTAGGGTTTGAGAGGAAAGTGCTTTTGATGGTTGTGAAGGGGATGGCTACTGGTCTATGGCTTCGACCCTTTTTATAGTGAGCAGAGAGGCAGCAACGAACCAAAAAAAAAAAAAAAAAAAAAAGGCAAGAGAGTCGTGTTGAAACCGGGAAGGTGGCAGTGATAGTGGGAGAGAATAAAATGAAGGTTTCACGAAATTGTCAAAATCTAGAGGCAAAAACGAAGATAATAAGGAAGTTTGTGCGAGTCAGAAGGAGAAAAAAAAAGGAAATTTGGATCTTACATAAAATAGCTGTCAGGACACAACTGAACCTCATTAGCCTAAATGATTTCTGCTCCCATTATTTAGCAAGGAAATTATGCTTTCTATAAAATCTGCAAAATAGAACCCCCTCTAGCCATTGCCACTAATCGAAGTTGCAAATCTCAAACAAATTTTTATTGCACAAATCTCAAACCGTAAAATGTTTCACAAACAAAGCCAAAATTCCATCACTTGCCAAATCTGTCTGAAACCTGGTCATTCTGCAGCCAACTGATGGCACAGATCAAACTTACAATACAAGCCAACATTCTCTTTTATCCCTCACTGCAATGCCTTAAGCTCCGTTTGGGGCAGCTTATAAGTGCGGGCGGCGTTTTCAAAACGCCGCCATACCGTTTGGTTCGCGTTTTTCGCCAGCTTATCCGAAACTGCGTTTGGGTTTTTACACTAAACGCAGGCCGCAGGCCGAACCCTGCGGCCGGCCTGCGGGCCGCGTTTCAGGATAAGCAGCTTATCCTAAAACGCACAAGCTGCCCCAAACGGACCCTTAATCATCACTGCTCCATAGCTAGCACATGAATAAGTTTTAGATTTAAGAGTTTCTTCTTACCTTTTCCGGCGCCAGGAGAATCTTCAACACCCCACTCCTTCCTCTGATGCAGAACAAGTGATTGTAGGGAATGGTCAATCTGCGCTAATCTCCCATATTGGCAATAACATCCTCCTCACCCCCCCCAATCATACTCTTATCCTCTCCTCTCCTTCATGCATCTACTCTATCTCACAATCTCATCTCTGTTCACCAATTAGCCAAAGACAACATGTATTTTCTCTTGTGATTCGTTTGGTTTTTGTTTCCAGGACTAAGCAAGCAAGAAAATCCTTCTCCAAGGTCTAGCTGATAAAGGTTTATATTATGTTTCTTCCAAACCACTGATCACTATGATGAGCTCCTTCACTGACTGTTTGGCTTGCCGTCAACATCTCGGTCACTTGCATTCCCGAGTTGCAGCTACGGTCTCCAATTAAAGCTAATTCCACCAATTTTCTCTTTCTACAATGTCGATCGCATAAACAAGAGTCATAAACTACCCTTATATCAAGTACCAACACTTATAGACCTTTTTCCCTTCCCTCTTTCTATGGTTTACAAATATTATGTATTGTTTATAAAGTCTTAGGGGTTGTTTTGCAGCGCCTTATTAACAAGATTTATTGGTTGGATTTACTAAATCCAGCCAAACATAAAGCATAATTTTCATAAATTTGTGAAATTTCAGATTTAACTTCCAAAATTTGCCTTCGATTCATGTTAAATCCTGATTTAATAAATCTGGATTTACTAAATCCTACTGATGCCAAATTTTTCCTACAACCAAGCACCCCTTATTTTGATTATTGCTAGACAATTCTAATATGCTAAATCAGAAACTGCTCAACACTTCATTAACTTTCACTAAATGATACTTAATCAATTCAATATGCTTTTAACATACCTAAGATTAGATGGAGGAGGTGCATGCACCTATCATCCTTTGACGGTTATCTTTCTTCTAGTGGTATTTGCATCAGTTCAACTGTCCGCATACACTAGAACAAAACGGATTGGCTGAACGCAAGCATAGACATCTCATTGATATATCTATGTCATGATTTTTTTTTCGACAAGTTTTACGCTTGCTGTCGATTACCTAACACAACCCTCCACTTTTCACATCCGGGCTTGAGACCGACAATGGTAATGTTAAATACTTGTCTTTATCTATAATACTTTTAAATACTTCTAAATACTGCCCAACTCCCTTCTCATTTATGGGTAGAATACTTACTAACAACCACCTATTTAATAAATTGTCTACCATCCACTACAAACTACTTAAAATCTCCCTATCAACTGTTGTACAAAAAAAAAAATCCACATGCTCATTTATGAACATTTGGGTGCTAGTGCTTTTCATGGCACAACCTACAACAGTTCTCTTCCAATTTGTCTCACTGCATCTTCGTTTATTGGTTATAGCTCCAACCACAAATGTTATCGCTACTATGACTTCTGCTCTATAAAACTCACTATTTCTAGACATGTACTTTTGATGAAACTACCTCCCTTTATTAACAATTGTTGCAGCCTCGATCCAACGCACAACCTCATCCTACTACATCACCCGCTTTACTTCTCCCCACACCCACGCTACAACCCTGCCTTCCCACCATGCTAACTGCAACGACTCTCAAACCTTCCACCTTTACATGTACAAACCCAACCATTTCACTCCTACACACGATCTCACCTCATGGCAACCTGTTCGAAGACAAGTTCACTCGAAGCCAAAATAATTCTCAACCTTCATTATCATCTCTCTCCAACTCCCATATCATCAGATACCATCAACTTCACCTAAACTATTGTACTCTTACAGCGGACAGAAGCTATGTATTTTGGATTCCTCGCTCTCCATCAATAGGGACCTAGAAACTAGTACCTCCTCCACCCAACCATAATGTTTTAGGCTGTTGATGGATGTTTAAAACAAAGCACAATGCTGATGGCATCATTGCCTGCCACAAGGCTAGACTTGTAGCTCGGATTCAAACAACTACACGACCAAGACTACGACAAAACCTGTTTTGTTGCCAAATTCCCTACAATTCGCATTCTCCTCACCATAAGTAGCCTTCACAAATGGCCACTCCACTGACTTGATATCTCCAACGTCTTCCTCCACAACAATTTAGATGATCTTGTTTATGTGTCACAACCACGAGGCTTCACTGACCCCAATACCCCCACCATGTGTGCCAACTACCAGAAGCTTTCTATGGCTAAGAAAAGCCCCCAATTAGTGGTAATCCACCTTCAGCGCTTACCTTCTTAACTATGGTTTCCTTCTCAACACTGCAGATCAGTCCCTTCTTCCCTATCACTAGGATAACATTACTGTCTACCTATTGGTCTATGTAGATGACATTCTTCTCACCAGCAACTCCTCCTTCACTATCACCAAACTCATCCACACCTTGAGCATCCAGTTCTTAGTTTTTCAGGTGCCCCATGGTTATTTTCTACATTAAACATCCTATCTCACAAAAGTTCTACAATCATTTGTCATGCTTCAATCCAAGCCGGTTCCAACTCCATTGCTATCTAAACCACCTCTCTTTAGCCATCGCTTCCACACGACTATCAGATCCTTACTAAAACCGACATCTTATTGGCGCCCTTCAATATCTAAATGTCACCCCCGCCCATATATCAGCTAACACACGCACCAATCTTTCACTCACCACTATCAACTTCCTCAAGTGACTCTTTCGTTATCTCTAAAGCACACTCAATCAAAGTTTTCCCATCGTAAGAAGTGATCATTCTATCAAATTATATATAATGCTGACTGGGTCAACATTCCTCCTGACCAAAAATCTACAACATGCTCTGCACCTACCTGGGCTCAACTCTCACCTTCTAGTCTGCCAAGAAGCAACCAACCCTGGCTAGGTCATCCACGGAAACAAAAGTTAGAGTTTTAGCCTCTGCCACTACAAACATTCTTTGGTTAAACTAAAGAAACCTGCTGTATTTGGATAGCATCTACTATTGCTCGGCGAGCAATCTAGTACTTCATGCCAGAACTAAGCACATTGAAGTAGATTACCATTTCATTCGTGATCATACTCACTAGGTCACTTTCCACCACACAATGTCAGCTCGTTCTTCCAAGTTGACGATCTACTCTTGGATCTGTGATCTTCCAGGCAGCAATCTCACTAGCAGCAGCACATGGGATCTGCGGTCCCCTTTCACGACCTACTTAATTTCCGTATATACAGAAATCCTCACCTCACCTTAACCACATGATGTATTATACTTATTCACCACTATACCCTTCTTACTGTCTATATAAACTGTACACCGTATAAACACTAGCAATAGGATTCTCATATTAAGTTTTTATGCTGAAATATACTCTGTAACTCGGCAATCATCATTGGCAGCAGCACATAGGACCTGTGGTCCTCTTTCACAACCTACTCAAACACCGTTGATACAAATAACCTCACCTAACCTTAACCATGTGATGTTTTGTACTGATTCTCCATTTTACTCGTCTTACTGTCAATATAAACTGTACAAACTCTAGCAAAGGATTCTCATTCTAAACTGTTATGCTGAAATCTTCCCCTGTAATTTCCTGCTTCTGCTCCATTAGCCCACCTGCTTCACTGCATCTTCAATGGTTAACCTCAGTGAAAATTGCTTCAGCAGTGCTTATGGTTATAGCGAACAATTCATTATTGATAGTTGTTTTTTTTTAAAATGGCAGCATCTCACCTTGTTTTTACTGTGTGGGAGATCGAGCTAATTTTTTTTGTATTTATCTTATTATATGTGCACCTCAATTATATCTTTTTTGGCATTGTATTAACAAATTTGCTTGCTGTACAACAGGGGTCTATTTGTGACCAGTCAAATGGATTCAAGTTGAAAAATCTGCCCAATAAATCATCAAATAAATTATATAATGGTTCTTGTAGCAGAAATAATATAGGAGATTCTGGTTTAAATTCTGAAATAGCGGCTATTAGAATTCAAACTGCATTTCGATGCTACCAGGTTTGTAATTCCTTTCTGACATATCTTCTTTTCTATAACTATTTAGATCAGTAAATTTTTATTGAAAATGGATAGGAATATTTCTAAATTTATGCAATTTTTGTACCATATTTTAGATCATAATTGTTTTCCATTGTTGCTAAACATTAACTATTGAGCTGGAGTGTTTGGTAGTTATCACTAAGCTGTATGTATTTTGCTATGATGGCCAACATTGATGTCAACTAGTGAAACTATGAGTTTAAAGATGTTACCACCTAAGTTTAAACAAATTGTTACTTAAATTAATCTATTATTCCATGCTAGTTAGATATGAAATACTATTCTAAGTATTAAGTTTTTGAAATAATAGTGTTTGGTAGTTATCACTATGCTGTATATGTTTTGCTATGATGGCCAACATTGATGTCAATGGCCAACATTGATGTTAACTAGTGAAACTATGAGTTGAAAGATGTTACCACTTAAGTTTAAACAAAATGTTACTTAAGTTATCTAATATTCCATGCTAGTTAGATATGAAATACTGCTCTAAGTATTAAGTTTTTGAAATAAGAAAGTGGGTGTGGGTTGCATGTGATGTTAAGAAGAAGCTAGGTTCTCATGGATACTGTGGCCTGTAGGTTCATCTATTCTTAATTTGCACATTTCTTTTGATACCTCTCAGGCTCTCCTGCCTTTACCATTTCTTCTATATCGTCCGCATTTTTTCATGTTCCATTTGATTGATGCTGGATAATATGATCATCAATTACACTATCCAATTTGCTTTGTTTTTCAGGCTAGAAAAATTGCACGCCAACTGAAAGGAACCCAAAGATTACGTTCTCTCTCTGATGGTGATTTTATTAAAAGGCAGACATCTATCACTTTACGGTGTGCCCAATCCTGGAGCAAAATACAGGCAGAAATAAGAGCTCGGCGAGTTTCTATGGCAAACGAAGGCCGAATTAAGCAGAAGAGACAAGAAAACCAAGTGAAACTTGAGGCCAAGCTTCATGATTTAGAAGTATGTTCTGTCTTTGCTTTCTTTTCCTCTGGGGAGTTTTTTGCTCCATTTGTTTTTTTTAAATATTATTTTAAAGAATATCCTGTTAAATTTTAAGCTTCTATAGTCTGATCTACTATAAAAAGTTCAATTTAAATCTTCTTCTTAGTGTATTGATTTTTTGCCTTGGTGCATCTTATTTTGATCTTATAAATCAAACTGCATATCCTGCATTTTCATTTAATGAAATGGAATCTGATAGAGATAGCCACAACCTCTCAACTAATTACGTTTGATTTTGTATTTTATCACGTTGTTATCAAAGGTCAATTTTGTATTCTAGCAAAGGCATTAGTTGGTGCAAACCAGTATTTCTGTTGTGATTTTGGGTAGAGATGGATGTAAGCAATATTATCATTATCTCTTGTCTAGATGAAGAAATTTTTTATTTTTTATTTTATTGAGATGCATGTGAGAGCAAGAAAAGTCCTACATCGAGAGAGAAATAAGTTCTTAATATAATAATTATAGCACATATTGTCATGGCCTTTCTCGGAACTTATAATTAACTAAGGTGGGAATGAACAGTCGAATGATGAAAATTATTTTTTTTTACAGTCATTTATCACTAAGAATTTACAATCCAAATATATTGAAACAATCACTAAGGAAAAAAATTTAATTGATCAAATAAAAGTTAACCTTTCGGGTTGATGACTTCGCCTTCTGTACACATTATCTTTTCTAGCATTCTTCTTATTAAAAGCTTAAAAATGAAAAAAATATTAAAAGAACATAATGAGTTCTTTAAAATGACTCAATGAAGTAATCACACTTTTAAACAACAGTCGCCCAAGGAAAAAGAAAACAATATGTATTATAGTCTTTCATATTTCATTTTAAAGAATTATATAATAATATAATTTATGTATTCATGATATATGTTTGTTGAGAGTTATTTGTAATAAGAGGGTTTTATCAGGTTTATTTGTAAAACGTTGTATCCTCTATTTAAACATATATGCTGAATGAAATATTGAATTTGAGCTTATTTAGTTTCAATTTGGTACCAGAGCCAACCTGGCAGCCTGCATCGATTGCACCCCGTCGTTCCCCTTCCGATTAATCGTTGCTCTGGTTCTTCAGGACCCGCTGCTCGTTGGTACCTTCGATTCGCCCCGCTTGCTTCTATTTGTGACGTTTAGTGTGGGAGATGCACCCGCGTCTCGTGCAGAAGCCGTGTCCCGCGTCCAACGTGAGGGAGACAGAGTCTTGTCCAGTGTCAGGTCGTCGCCCTCCCGATTGCAGCTGCCGCCCTCTCATTTGCAGCCGCTGCCCTCCAGGCTGCCATTGTCATCTGTCCAAGCCACCAACATTTGTCCAGGCCGCTGTTGCAACCTCATTTCCAAGTCTGTCTCTACACCTGTTGCAGTCGGCTTGTCGCACGAAGAAGATCCCGATCTTGATGATGAGATAGATATAAATTGGGTGCAAAGGCAGAAGGGAATTGTTCATGGTTTGTATGACCTAGAAGAGAGTCCAGGTGATCGAAGATGACTGGAGATGGAGATAGTATGGGGAGTAAAGGATTGGATCTTTTGGGAAGGATTGATCTTGATGTTCTAAAGGTCCTTGTAAGGCTCATACAGGGAGCTAATGCCTTGACAGGTTCAACACAGACTTCGACGGACTCCCTCATGTGGATCCGAAGCTCGATGAGCCGACCACTTATTTTAGCTGGTCACTTCAGATTGAGGCAGCTTTAGTAGGGAAGAGACTAGACTGATATCTGATTGAGGACGAACCAAAAAGTGGCAGTGTTGAGAGGGATAAGGGGAGGATCACTCACGCCTTAGTCTGCACATGGTTGCTCAACTTAATGGTTTCGTCAATCGCGTCCATAGTCGATGGCATTCGATGAGTGGAATCTGGGAAAGTTGAAGAAGATTTAAGTTGGTGCTGAGAATCACATGAGGGTATTCTAGACTCAACGCGAGATAGAATCTGTGGTACGAAGTGAGAAAACCTAATCCATTGAGTTGGAGAGGTAGTGGATGTATCTTGATTATTTCTCACCGATGTCGAGTTGCAACCCAGAATGCTTACACATATGAGGACTATGGAGTTCCTGGCTCATCTGAATTCGGCCTTTGATCAGGGAAGATATTTCCTCCTAGCTCAGGCAATTATTCCTATACTAAATGAGACCATTGTTGCGATGATACAGGATAGTCGTATGAAGCTACACTCTGAGCTAAATGGATTTTCAAGTGCACGATCAGCATTGGCTGTTGCGAGCTCAGGTATGTTAGGTGTTCAGGGGAAGACTCGCAAGTGCTACAACTGTGTTGAAGCTGTTCATCTGAGCATACCTATCCTAAGCCACCAGAGGAGAGAGAGACAGGTGGACGTGGACAGAGTGGAGGTCGAGGTCGCGATCGTGGGGGTCAGAAAGGTGGAAAAGGGGGCAAACAAGCAAATCTGGTGATAGCAGAGGACGAGGGAGAGGCGGGTGTGATTTTTACTAGTGAGAATCATGAGTTTTTGGAGCTGTTGGAGAGGAAACAGAACGCAACAGGAGATGGAGCTGAGGATGCTTTAAATCCATCGACATCAAGGGGTAACATTGTCACTTATGCTCACTTCAGCAAAGGTACTGGTGACACTTGCTCTTGCCTCTATTTCCACCGCAGGTTCATCAGAATGAATCTGTCGGCGTTCAAAAGGGGGAAAGTTACGTTTGGGGGTCGCCCGTAAGAAGCTGTCGGTCGCCGGAATCGAAATCCCGTCGCCCGCTTCGGAAGGACTTTTTAATTTACATATATATATATATATATAATTTTAGAAAAATATGAAATCAAACTGACCTCATATTTTCCATAGTTTAAATGAAAGAGCACTCAACCTCAAATCCTGTATCCACC
>NEWO01000852.1:52330-66688 GCA_003013225.1 Phalaenopsis aphrodite
TAGAAGTCGATACCACACACGCGAAACTCCAAAATAGGACGGAAACAGGTCGAACTAAAACGAGACGGGCACCACTTCTAAGGTTCTAAGATAGTCGCAGGAAGACCCCCAAGGCTAGATCCTAACTCCTACGAGAAAAACTAGACCTCACGAAAATTGAGGTCAACAGAATCATAGATTATGGTTCTTTTCATCATGTGACAACTACTGCTGGAGAGTTCTCTTCATATACTCATCTAGCAGTACCAAAGAGTTATACAGTCTGTTAATGATATAACACAACCTATAGTTGGTAAGGGTACAGTGAGATGTGTCAATCTAATGATTTTGTCCAATGTTTTGCATGCCCTCTTATCCATTAGTGTCATTATTCACCAGCTAAAATGCATTGCTTCTTTTGATATCCCTCAGGTGATCTTCCAAGAGAAAGGAATGTGTCGGCCACTTGGCACTGGAATGTGGCATAGCAAACTTTGGTACTTGGACCGAGAGGGGATGGACTCAACTCTAGCGTCCATGGTAGAAAGT
Source organism: Phalaenopsis aphrodite (assembly GCA_003013225.1). Lineage (NCBI taxonomy): Eukaryota > Viridiplantae > Streptophyta > Magnoliopsida > Asparagales > Orchidaceae > Phalaenopsis > Phalaenopsis aphrodite. Next base: position 52,859 of record NEWO01000852.1, read on the forward strand.
ACCGCAATATCAAAATCTGGGAGGAACGTCGAGGGTGTGTTACTACTACATCGCAAACGTATGCGGCATCCTAGCCTTAGTTTATTGAGTTTGTTGTATCCATATATGTATGAAAAAGGCAAAGAAGGAGAAACTTGTGTGTGATGCTTGTGAGTTTGACAAGCTTATTAGGAGCTCTTACGTCAGTTCTGGAAAGAGGAGCTCTGGTGTATTTGATTTGATACATTGTGATGTATAGGGGCCTTGTCTTACTAGTTCATGAATTTTTATCATTATTTTGTTATGTTTATCAATTGTTTTTCTATTATTATCTGGATATATTTGATGAAACTAACAAGTGGGGTAGTTACTTGCTTAAACTTCACCACAAAGCAATCCAGATCCAATATGGGGCAATTGTGAAGGCACTAAGATCTGATAATGAGACAGAATATATCAACAAAGCATTTGAGGACTACCTGTCAGCCTAAGAGATACAACATCAAACCACATGCCCATACACACAAACACAGAATGGAGTAGCTGAGAGGAAGAATCGACATCTTCTAGAGGTAGCCCGAAGCATGGATGACAATGAATGTCCCACATCACTTATAGGGGGCAAGCAGTGTTGACAGTTGCTCAATTGATTAACAGGATGCTCCAAAAAATATTGGAGAAAGTCTCCTTGTCAGATGTTGAAAGGAGACAATGGTGAGATCCTTCTAGCTCGAAACATGATGATGACAATGAATGTCCCACATCACTTATGAGGGGCAAACAATGTTGACAACTGCTCAATTGATTAACAGAATGCCCTAAAAAATATTGAATTGAAAGTTTCCTTGTCATATGTTGAAAGGAGACAATGGTGAGATCCTTCCATTGAAGGTATTTGGGTGTGTATGTTTTGTGAAAGAAAACAAACCATCTATAAGAATCTTGGATCCCATAACTGTGAAATGTGTATTCGTGGGTTATTTTGCTACTCAGAAGGGTTGTCTGTTGGAGTCTGATTGAAAAGAAATTTTTTGTGAGTTGAATCATACTGCACTCTAGAGGTGAAGTCTACGAGGCAAGAGAAAGTGAGTAGTAGTGGTTATGTAGTAGTGCAAGTGGGAGCAATGCCATGCCCTGTGATGTGGGATGAATCATCTAAAGAGATGGAAATCGAGGAGACTGCTCAAAGGTGGAAGGATTCATGCTGAAGGTGAGCTAAGAGTGTTACACAGAGGAAAAACAAACTAAGGGAACAGATTTTGCAATGACAACAAGTTCCTTGTCTCGGTCTTCCCCAACTTTTGTAACACCAACACCATCCACCTTTGATTCAAAAGTCTTGGGTGATATTATTTCTCATCCGTCCACTTCTACCCCCCCCCCCTCCAACATTGAAAAGAACATCTCGTAGCAATGCGAGACATCCTCCTAATCGTTTTGGGTGGGAACTTGACCTTGTGAACTTTATTTCTTATTTTAACATCTTACATTTTCATGGAGCATTCATTGCATCATTGGATTGTCTCTATACTCAAGTGTTAGCAGGTTGTTAAAGAGGATCTCAAGTGGAAAGCGGCAATGCATGAAGAGCTTAAAGCTCTTCATAAAAATCAATTATGGGAGATTGTACCATTACCAGTAAGGAAGAAGACAGTTGGATGCAAGTGGATCTTCACAGTAAAACAACCTCCAGAAGGGAAGGTAGAGAGGTACAAAGCACGACTAGTAACAAAAGAGTACAATCAGACGTATAACATTGACTACAATGAAACTTTTGCACCAGTAGCAAAGATGAATACTATAATGACACTGGCTTTTCTAGTTGTGAATAGTGGATGAAGATTCCACCAACTGGATGTGAAGAATACTTTTTTTCATTGGGAGTTGCTGGAGGAGGTATGTGTGAAGATACCACCAAGATTCAATACATCCCAGACAGTGGATAAGGTGTATATGCTCAGGAAGTCACCGTATGACTTAAAACAGTCTTCTCGAGCCTGGTTTGATAAGCTTAGAATGTCGATGGTTGGCACGAGATATCAGCGGATCAATGCAGGCCACATGAGTTTTCTTGGGGCAATATGAGGGTCACACTATCATAATTGCTATATATGTGGATGACATAATTATCACTGGTGATGATGCGACAGAGATTGCTCAATTGAAGGGAAGATTTAGGAAGCATTTTGAAGTAAAGTATTTGAGACAACTCAAATATTTTCTTGGGATAGAAGTTGCCCATGAACCTGAGGGTTTGTTCCTATCTCAGAAAAAAATGTATTGGATCTTTTCATGGAGACAGGTATGCGAGGGTGCAAGCCCGCAGTCTCTCCAATTGATCAGAAGGTCAAACTCAGTACAAAGGCGGGTGAATCAGTCAATTGTGAGAGGTACCAGAGGCTGGCGGGCCGCCTGATCTATTTATGTACACTCGGCCAGATATTTCATTTGCAGTAAGTGTGGTGAGCCACTATATGCATTATTCAAGGAAAGATCATATGGATGCATTGTATCATATTTTGAGGTATCTAAAGTGTGCATTAGGGAAACAATTGATATTCAGGAAGAATGAGCATGTAGATATTGAGGGCTTATGTGATTCTGACTGGGCAAGTTGTGCTGATGACAAATGATCCACATCGTGGTACTGCATATTTGTAGGTGGAAACTTGGGGTCGTGGAAGAGCAAAAAACTACATGTTATAGCAAGATCAACAGTAAAGGTATAATACAGGGATATGGCATTAGGAGTTGCAGAGATAATGTGGTTGAAAGCATTGTTGCTTGAATTCAAAGTGGATCTGAGAACTCAAATGAAGTAGTGGTATGACAACAAGTTTGCAATCAACATCGCTAACAGCCCGGTGCAAAACGATAAACCAAATATGTGGAGATTGATAGATTGTTCATTAAGGAGAAACTGAATAACGAATTATTGAAGCTAAATCATGTAGCTACTGGAGAGCAGGTGGCTTACTGCCTCATTAAAGGGCTTAGTTCAGTGATGTTAGCTTGATTATGTGACAAGATGGGCTCAATGAATATATTTTACACATCTTGAGGGGGAGTGTTGAGAGTTGTGTAATAAGAGGGCTTTATTTGGTTTATTTGTAAAACGATGTAAACTCTATTTAAACATATATGCTGAATGAAATATTGATTATTGGCTTATTCACTTTCAATTATGTTCAATAGAAATAATCTAAAATTCTATATGCATTAATTTTCACTTTATTTTGTGAAGTTTAAATCTTTAACTCAAGTATAAATCATACTATTAACTTTCACATTCATCACATGAGCACCATCAAAATATAATCGAATACTTCCATAATTGATATTATTTTGTCGGCACAACGGTTTGTGATATAAATTACATGATTATCTAAGGTAGAATTATGTCTACTCGCCCCGTACCAATATTATCTCGTCGACACTGCAGTTCATGATTTAAATTACAAGATTATCTTAGGTGGTAGGGTGTCTACTCACCCTGGGCTGATACTCTCTCAAGGGCACCGCAGTTAGTGGTCGTAGTTTCACAATTGTGAAACGTGGTAGGAAAAAAATATTTGTATGCACGAGTAAATTGGTGTTCCCGCACAGTACTATAAGAGGGTGTTTTCCTTCTTTAAACATGCACATAAAAGTATTAATGTATGCAATATTTTTATGCTTCATAACTTACAAAATTTCAAATCTAAAAATTTCATAAAAATCAGAAAATTTCAAACCAACTCAAATAAAAGAATTTTTTCTTTAATAAAAAATAAATAATAAATAAAATAATCAAAACCAACCTCAAATATGGACAATTTGAAAATAATAATTAACATTCGGGGCTGCGATTTCTGAAAATTATGAGATCTTGACCGGTGACAATTATGACAATTTGAAAATAATACTCTCTCAAGGGCACTGCAGTTAGTGGACGAAGAAACTCATGGTTGCTGACAATTATCTTTTGGTTAGAATAGATTATCTATGCTGACTAAGTAGGGTCAAACCCGACATTACTGGGATACAGAACCATGAGATCTTGACCTGTGTCGCACCAAAATAAAATTCAATTATTTTTCTTCATCTTCACACTCACCAACCTTAGACGTCATAAAACACTCACCTATATAGACTTCATAGGAGTAGATAATTTTGTGGTGTGGTTTGCTCGTTAGAGATGTTTGATTAGGGCGAATTGCTTCACTAGACTGAATGCTTATTATGAGTAGATATTAATTTATGTACTTTCTTATACCTGATAGTTTAGGTTGCATTAGTTTTTTTTTAACATGTTTCTAGGTTGCTATAGTTAACCTAAGATATGCTAACTTATTTTTGCAGGGTTGTAGTAACATAGGGCTTAGTTAATTTGGATGGTTATAGTTTCATAGGTTTTTCTTTCTTGTTGGGTCTTTTCTTTTATAGAGTTTGACATCTGAATGATCCACAATAAGATGAACAAAATTTGTAGTGAACCCCAACTAAATAATAATGATCTTTAGATGTCAATTTTATATTGTTGAGTCTGATATTGGTCTAAGGTTTGTACCTTCAGTTGTGTCTTTGCTTTGTTGTCTTGTGTTCGATAGCCTGACACCAAAATTCAAGTTTTTTTTTGTGTTTTTTGCCTAGATTCGTGATAGGCTTTATAATGGCTTTATGTTCTACTCAACTAAACAATTGAAACATAATTTTTCAAAATAAAATGAAACTCATAACCTCAAACAAAAATTACATTATCACACTGCATTAACAACTTAGTCAAACATGCATTCTAAAATAATAAAATTTACAATTAAATAAAATCGAGTATGAACCTATTTACGATTTTGGAATAATCATGAAAAGATTGTCATAGGCATGCTCATTCCATATTGGTTCTATTCTTTGTATTCAGACCCTCACTTATTGCACGGAAAAAGGTGTTTTGACCTGTGAGAACCACTATCTTATAGAATGTGTTCTTTTTCTGCATACCGATTGACCTTTTGAACAAATCATCTGTGCATTCATCAAGGACATTGCATACCTATTCCACAGCTTCTTGTTGATCACTTAATATTAAGAGTTAACTCAATATAATAAAACTCATCTGAGTGTGGTGAACTTTGAAATATTTATTTTTAAATTACAAAAAAAAAACTTACATTATTCTTAGGACATTTTGCATAACATACATATTTAGGCATCTTGATCGTTATGATTAAGTTGTAAAACCTACAATTCTTAATAAATAACAACTTTTCTTATCCTGCATCCATTGAGACTGGTCTTCATGGTTTTAAAATGCATTTAAGTGGTTTGGATGATAGCCCTTTTTAGTCAGGGTTGTAAGTTCATTTTGCATGTTTGATTGTGTGCTTTCTTTCTTTAGACTAAGTTTCGATGTTTCACTTTTTTCAGTGAACATCGCCTTAGTTTTAGGATTTTGAGATTGATCATTTCCTTCTCGGCTTTCTCACGATCATGGGATATAAGTTCTAAAGTTCTAAATAAAAAATGTAAGGATTCAAACATCAAATAGCTTTTCTTTCAAAAAATGTAAAGTCAAACCATAAGATAGTTGAGATGTCACTGATGTTTCCTTGATATCTTCGACATCTCTTATCATTTCTTCGGGTTTCACAAATAATTTTTCTACATTTAGCACTTTTCGGTTGATTTTTTTATAATCAATCGTGGAAATTAAATTTTGAATTTTTGAAGACATAACCCTAATCTTAATCGAGAATTTTCTTAAGTGATTTTAATTGCTTAAGATGTAATTAACTATAGAGGCTTGTGCCTATATGAGATTAGTAAGCCAGATAATTTAAACTCTATCTAATTTTTGGATTATATAGAGGAAATTATCTAATCTTCATGTTAGATAGGGGAACGGTCTGTTAGTATTTCTACTGACCAAACAAATATTATAAATTTGTTAGTATGAATAATTGAACCCATTATTAAGTCATATTCTCATCTTTTGAGATGACATATTACTTATGATGTCGTGTTCGATTATTTAAATAATTAAATATTTGAGTTCTCTTAAGTTTTATTTTCAAAATCAAATCTTTAAAACAAAAATAAAACCAACACTCTTTTACTCGGAAACCGCACAGGAGTGCACACAAGGCCCGGTTCTCCCCCTCCCGCAAGATGTCTTCTTCTTGCAAGCACCAATGCTTTGTCGACATCGTCTTCTTCCTCTTCTGCTCACAGCTCACGGCGTCGTTCACGTGCAAAGTGAGGCTTATTGAGTCTTCAGCTTTAACTCTTCCCCTCTCATGTGATGACGCCTACAAACGCATTGCCTTCCTTGTCCTAGACGCACGCAAGCACATCCAGGTTATAAGGCCTCCTCGTTCTTGTTTTTCTTCTTCTTCTTCCACATAAGATGCTCTATGCTTCTCTGTTTCTCGTTCTCACTCTCATTCGACTTGGAATAGACATTTGTCTTTTAAGAAGTAACCGTCAAGAAGGTTGGTTTGAACCGAAATTTCCAAATAATATTTTTTTTTTTCAGTTAGTACAATGTCAGCTTAAGCTTCAATAATTCATATTACATCCAACCAAGGTTCCATATAATTTGTGATTCTTATAGGTCTTGTTGATTTTATAGCATGGTCAGGCAATGTTCAAAAGTCGGCGTCTCCCACCCTGGCTCTATATATTGACTTAGCTCTTAGTGCGTGGCTAATGACATTAAAATAGCTTTTATTTGAAATTTAGTGATAGTGGGGATGTTGTTGACATGCATGCAAGAGTAGTTCCAAATAAGGGATACTGTTCTAGTAGCGGACTTTTACATTTAGGGGCCGTCTGATAACAGATTTAAGATCCCCTTAGTATAAACTATCGAGTTCATGGGCATCTGACATCTATTATTGGGCTCAACCTGAATCCCCACTTTGGGTGTTAAAGCCTTCGCGGTCTTTTTTGCTTCTACGTTTTTGAATCAATACACTATTTATTACATCTCAGTTCTATCAGACATACATTCAGTTTTGCATCCATTTAATAGTCGTACAGTAGCCAATGGATTTATATGGACCCCAAATCATAACTTCATTTACTAGCTAACAGGTGGAATGGTGTGGAGGCGTTGAAACAATGGATGAAATCCTCTCCAGAATCTATCAAAGAGAAGAAGCTGCAGTTAAACGCGAACGGGCCATGGCTTATGCATTCTCTCATCAGGTTTGCTATAAAATAATCTATTCAATGTTTTCACCAACCAACTAAAACATGGCTTATCCTGCTTCTCGTCTACTGCAGTGGAGGGCCAACCCTGGTGCAAACCATTGGCAGACATATGAAATTGGTAGTGGAAATTGGGGCTGGAGCTGGATGGAAAGATGGATTACTGCTCGCCCATGGGAGATGAGGATCTCTAGCCTTCAGAAAACACAATCTAAAGCAGCAGTCAAGGCAATTAAGAAGGGAGATCCATCCATAGCCATTGCACAAAGCTCAACCAAGCCTCCCATTCCCACCACTAAGATCCCTGCAAAGAAGTTTTCAGCTCGTTTGGTAGAAGAAAAGGCTGCTAACAAAGAACAGAATCCCGCTATGGTGACTATGCAGACCTGTGAAGTTGTCTGAGAAAACCAATCCACTGCTGAGTGGTAAATAATGATAGATTGAAACCTCCTTCGTTCATTTTTTCACAGTGAAAGTTTAGAAAGTCTCTGAAAAGAATCCCTGCACCTGCGACATCCTGCATCTTTTTTGAAGAACTTGATTGGCCATGCACTCTCTCCTACATAAAGTGCAGGTTACTGCTGGAAAAGAAAGGTTAGCTATAATTTATCTTTATGTGTGTGCTGTCCATGTGATCTTAGCTTTCACAGATTGGTTGTGGGCTGAAAGATTGTTTGTTCTTTAAACCCTCACAATAGCTTCTTCTTTAGAATAAGATGGGGCTGTGGCTCCGGAGATGTGGACTGCTTCGCATGATTGTGTTGTGTTGCCCACTTTCAAACAATGATCCCTGTACATTTTTTCTTTTCTTTTTTTCCTTTTCATTTACTTAATTTTATACTTCCTACCGTGCATTTCGTTGGTATTTTTAACACTTGTTTTTATGCATCCTTCTGTTTTTTTTTCCCCTCTTTGTTCTTTTTCTTTTGAGTTTTAGATTGGAATTCAACCTATCAATGCTAGGGCTATATAAACGAGCCGAGCCTAGCGAGCTCAGGTTGGGCTCGTGTTTGGCTTGTTCGAAAATTCCTATGTATTTTTATATTAACACCTAATCCTACTTTTTACATGTATACCACCAAAATCCTTTTTTTTCCCTTAAGAAATACTTTAAAAAAAAAAACAGAAGTTTAGGTGTTGGCGATGTAAATTCATAGGAATTAGGTGTTAGATATGTAAATAGTACCAAAAAAAAAATTGAAGTAAAATTGTGAAAATCAAATGGGATATTGAATCAAAAAAAAAAACAAGTGAAAGATTTAATGCTCAAATGATCAATCAGCATAAAATATGATGATGTAGCAAATGTAGAAATTATTTAAATGCCATAATAATGATACAAATATGTGAGAAAAATTAAAAGAAATCCTTTATGAATTATAGAGCATAAACAAACAAAAAAAAGGTTTATTTAGTCTGATTTCTATATATATGGTCATCTATTAGATGATACTAACTTAATCAAGATTTGAACATGTCATCTCATCAAAATTGCATTAGGCTCATTCTGATTCTAAGCAAAAGCAATAAATTGTGGATGTATATAAATGAAGTATGCAAGAAGCTATTCATATCAAATTAATGATTAAGAGGATTAACATAGTTTTTTGAGCATTTAAATGAAGCATGCAAGAACACAATCAAATTAGTATACATATTAAGTTTATTCATTTCAATTAAATACTAATGCATTCTATTCTATACAATATGTTAATCCTCTTAATCATTTGCCCTTCTTTAGAAGTTTTAAAGCTTGAATGGTATTAAGATTCTACAATCATGATTTTAATTCCTCTTGGTGAAATAGTCATTTTTCAAGTGTTTGATTTAGTTTCATTTGATGAGAACACACATGCTCTTTTACAACTATATTGAATCCTCGCAGGTGATTAGGGAACTTATTAAAAAATTAACTCGTTAGGTGATCAATCAATCCAATTAAGTTTTTAAAATCTTATTTAAAATATAAAACCAAACAATCTCTTAATACTTTTTTTTTTATCTTTTATTATTATTATTATTGTCTATTAAAATAGTTGTAGCAGACAAAAGAAAATCACAAATATAAAGATAAAATAAGTCGAGAGAAGCTCATAAAATAAATGAAATCTTTTACATGAAAAATTAAGTGAGATGAAAAGGCCCCCCACTTAATTAAACTGAATAACCCTATAAATATAAGCTTTAGATTATGGAATATTGTCTCCCATTATTTAATATGGTAAAAATAAATTGTTGAAGATAACTCTCATATTAGAAGTGGGGACATTCTTACTTCAACTAAAAATTAATACATTCTATCTAGTAATTTATGATAATCTTTAGCAATTTCAATGCTCTAATGATATTAGAATTCTAAAGTCTTCATTTACTGGATTTCTGCTATTTAGATACTCATTTTGATTATAAGAATATAAAATTTAGAAAGTTTGTGATATCGTATATAATACCATAATTTATTTTATTTTATTTGATGGTCATTAAGACTTAAATTAAGAGTAATTTATATCATTGTTTAATCTCTTATAAATATTTGTTCTGGGTATTAACAAACAAAATTTTAATGATGACAATCATTTCAAATAATCTTTAATTAAAATCTTAATCCTTTTGAGTTCTTAGAATATTGAAATGTTGGATCGATGATTTGATTTAATTTTTAAGCCCTGGTTGGAAGAGAGAACCAATTAACATCAGAATATTTTGTCTTTCATCTCTCTTTTGTTATATGTTGGAATATTTGTGGCTGCAGAAAGAAAAATTATCATATTAGCATTTTAAAAAATTTTACACACAAAGAGATGAGATAAGCTAAGGGTAAGGAAAAAAAAAACCTACTACTTATCAAAATTGATTAAATATATTAATATAAGTTGTAGATTATAGATGTTATTTTCCCATTATATAATATGATAACAATGAACCATTGAAGACAACTCTCATGGTGGAAGTATGGAGGTTCTGATAATTTTAACTAAATTAATGAATTTCATCTAATTGATCATGTTGAACTATTTGATTATATGATATTCCTTAGAAATCTTAATGTTGTGATGATATTCAGATTGTGCAATCTTAGTTTTGTTGGATTTTTTTTTTTTTTGAGATGCTCTTAAACAATAAAAATGCAAGATTCTTTGATTATTTAATCTTTTAATTGGTGTTATTAAATTTTAATTATATTTTCAAGCACTTGATTTACGTACATTAAACTTTGATAAATGGGACTTTGATATCAATAGGTTTTTCATTTCCAAATATTTGCTTTGATTATTAGTAAAAACAAAATTTGAATGGTCTCAAAAATTAATTTGAAAACTTTTGAATTCAAACATTTAAGACTTCTGTGGAGTTGCATTCTCATGATGATCAATATTTGATCAGATTAATTTTATAATGATGTATCATCCTTATATATGTTCTTTTACTATGTGACAAGAAAATTTTTTCAGTGGGGCATTAGTACTCATAAAATAGAAAAGGGTGGCACATGCCCCCTTGTACCTCTCTTAAATTCTTTCTTGTGAATAGGGGACTTAGTCATAATTGAAGTAGTTTGATTGTTCAATTTAATTTAAATTTGTAACTAATACTTAAAAGAGAAAACTAGGTAGCCTGCTAAAATTTTTGTCTATCCTCTTCTTTTGTTATGTGTTGAAATGTTTGAGGCAGGCGAATAAAATTTATTATCTTAGTGTTTTATAAAAATTTTACAACACATAAGAAATAAGTGAGAGCAGCTCATGAGCGACAAATTTTGTAATATTGAAAATGTAATAAGAGAAAAAGACTTGACTAAATAAGAATAATCCAATTGATATAAATTGTTTTTTATAATTAATATAATTCAATCATACAATATAATAGAAAAGAATCATTGAAGAAACCTTATGATAGAAGTGGGGCTATTTCTGTCATTTTTTTTTTCAAAAAAATTAATATATTCCATCAAATGAACTTTGTTGATCCATTTGATTTACTGATATTAGTTATTCATATTAATGCTTGAATAGTTTTAGGATTTTGCAATATTGATTTAATTATATTTTTCTTGTTAAAATGTTTATTTTGATTATAAATTCAGCCCTCCAAATGGTGTCATAAAATTTCCCATTATATTTTCTAGTGCTTAATTTAGTCCATGTAGACTCAAACCAAGGGTTGAGGTAGTCATTTTGAAATATTTATTTTGATTATATATTTGGTAAAAAAAATTCAAGTTATTTCATAATTTTTTTCAAAACATGTATATTTTAAATATTTAAATCTTTTGAGATCTTAGAATCTCATCAAGATTTATATTTGATCATATAAATTTTATAATGATGTATCACCCATAGTTTATTCAAAATAGGTTTGAAGAGAACTTATGTATCACCCTTTATGTTCTTTTATTGCATGATGAGAAAATTTGAAAGTTAAGCATCACAACTCATAAAAGAAAAGCCCTAAGAAAGAAAATAAAGAAATTCTTTCTCACCACAACCAAAAAAGATACATAGCACAAGATGAAAAACACTAACAAACACTGCAATAACCACCATACCCAAACCACAAAGCAAGTCCCTCAGTACTCATGTTGCGTGTCAAAGGATTCTTAATAGTAAAGTGATACTTTAATATCTCAGAGTTGTATAAAGATCCAGCACAGACACAAATAAGATAGAAATGACAGGAGAAGACACCAAGACTTTTTAAGTAGAAAAATATGAAAAGGGAAAAAATCATTGGGTCTAGCCCAGTCAAAGTAATTCACTATAAGTGTGTAATTACAAAGAAACACCCTTATGCCAAAATTTGAAAGGAAAAGTTACAACACTACAACAAGTACAACACTCGTTCATGCACAATTTGTAGAAAAATTAAGGAGTTTGAGAAAGTTTGTATTCCGAGTATAGTGGTTGTAAGTACTTGAAGCTAGAAGTTACCACTAGATTTTTAATGTGGTGTGTATACGATATACTATATTTTCAATACTTCTTTACATTGTATTCAAGATACTTTGTTGAATAATCATCAGGATACTTTGTTGTACAGTAGTCAGAGATACATAATTACACAACAAAGTTCACTGTTGGTGGCGACCAAGGGGCAATTGATAGTATTTGACGGTGGTCAACGAGCAGTAGTCGAAGATTATTAGAGGCTACGGAGTCTGGAAGTTATTGCTTGGTCTTCAATCCAGAACAACACTGAAATTTGACTCCTCTCTCTCACATAAAGTGAGGGGGTTTATTTATAGCCTCTATTTTTTTGTCATTTGGGGAATAACTCCCATATCCACCTGATCGAATGGTCCATACAGATCACTTTTGATCATAGACGGGTTTTCAATGATTTAAATGCTTTAATGGAATTAAGTGAGTTTAGGCTAGCTGGATTCTTCTTGTCGAGAGGCTCAATTTAACTATAAGAATGTCAAATTTGGAGTTCATTTGACTATTCAATTAATGAATTGAAACCACCAAATATGTTTTACTGGTTTGATCTGAACTTGATTGAACTCGAATTGAACCATTTTTGGTATCATCAGATTCTACTTGTTGAGATGATCAATTTGACTATGAAATTGTTAAAATTTGGGCTCTAACTGATCTTAAATTTTGATTTTGAACATTTAGTACTCAAAAAATGCATCGAGATTCATGCTAGATGAGAAAAAATTATTGATATTGCATCATTTCCCCTCTATTTTTGGACATGAGTGTTTAAAATGTCTGAAAATGTATATTGATGTGAAAGTCTCCATCATTATTTCAAAACACCAAAATAAAACTTGTACAGTGAATTGAAGAAATATATGATATTGATGCTTCATGGAGCTTTGAAAATGATAAAAATGAATCCATAATGTCAAAAAATGGCAAACAAAATACTTCATAAAAGGTTTTAGATTAGGTCCTTGCTGTTAGTGTTGGCAGTGGCTAGACAGTAGCGGCTTAGCATTTTGGTCTGTAAGCATGCATACATGGGTGCACATGCATGTGTGGGTGAAGAAATAAGAAAAAATACATGTTAAAGATGTAATGGGATCCGCAAGAGATAGTGGAAGCAAGTTGGGATGCAATGGAGAGTGTGTGACAACGATAGCAGTATCAACTACCTACTGACATGGGGTAGCCAACACATGTCAGTTGTAGGGGGAGCACAACAACAACAATAGATGCACTTAAGGCAGTGGACATGCGACTGTGGGGCACAAAAGCATGCATGAAGTAGTAGATCGATGTAGTTTGGGTCTAGCCAGAACTTGCATCAGTAGACAGTTATGTGGGTCATTCAGACTGAGTTGGATTGCAAGATGTGGGATGGCACGAGATGGTTGGGTCAGATGGAGCTACGTGGTACCAAACAGCACATTAAACTATCTGCATGTGGCTCTGTGCACTTATGCACACTCATTTGTACTCTGTCGGTCGTCATACAGCTGGGTGCGGTTTAATTTAGTGTCATATAGTATTTAGTAATTAGATATTTTAAATCTCATTGATTTCTACAGTTTGAATAATCGAGCTAACCACGAGTAATGTACCACCCTGAAAGGTATTACATTACTTAATAATAAGTTCAATTAAATAAACTATAGAAATAAATAACTTCCATTTGATCTGCAAGTTTGCATGATGACCGACGATTCCCCTATTCGATATGGGAGTCAAATAG
>NEWO01000852.1:67768-80714 GCA_003013225.1 Phalaenopsis aphrodite
CATGCATATAGAATTTTATCATGCAAAAGAGATTTTTGTTAAAAATATTTTGTAGAGATGTGCAATCCACAGGTTAATCAATCTAATCAAGTTTGGGCTACAAATAACCTAAGATTATTGGGGGCAATCATTTTCTCAAGAGTCTTCAAATAGTATCATCGGTCATTATCCTCTCCTTTTATTAAAGGTCCTTGAGGTAAGAGATACTAGTTTAAAATCCCACATCGTATCCCACGTTTTAGCACACATTAGCATTATCGCCATTGCCCTAACCACTTAGACTTCAGAATTACACGAGTTTGATGATTCATATGTGGCACAAACAAATATCCTCAGTTGCTCACAAGGATCTAAATACCTTAGAGAAGTCTCATATCCTTGAGGATTAAGTCATTAATGTAGGATAAGTAGTTTGGGTATTTCTATTGATTTGTGTGAATTATCGGGTCTCAAACCATAACTTGGTGGATCCTTAGGGGTTCATCTGATTTTCAATGATCGTTTGTGTTTTCGGGATGATTTTCTTCAACAAATCACGACAAACCCAGATGTCCTTTAAAATATTTAGAATCTCCTAAGGATACCCAGAGAATTACTCTAAGCAAACTTGGAAAATCATTTTAAGTTCGTTTTGGTATTGCTAGACTGTTAATTAAACCATCCAAACTGAATTAATGTCTTTTAAATTATGCTCAGTGTATCATAATTAACCCATAAGTAGGCTGGCAGCTATTTTGTTCGGTGCTTGAATGGGTGATTGTCCCAAGAGTAAGTTTAATTACTTAAGGAAATTTCACTCTCTCTGAATTGAACTTGAACCTATAGTGTTTATGAAAAATTATGTTTTTTCTTCTCTAATCCCTTTAAATAGTTTCAGATCTTAGCTCGTTACCAAGTTCCTATATCATTAAGGATAGATTTGTAATTTAAGTTAAGTGATGTTAATCCTTATTAAACGATTGTATCATGTTTAACCATTAATATGGGGCTTCAAATTAGTTAATAATTGTCTTCATATCTCAAACTCTTCACTTGAGAATCTTCTATACTTACATCTTCCAACCCTCATTAATTGGAGAAATTACACTTTTACCTTTTTTTCTTTAAGAAAATATTAGTAGTTGGTTTCTATCCTTTAACCCTTTGTGTTTCAGTCATCTTAGAGAATCAATTATGATCAATATTACCTCTAACCCTTTGGTTTGACCTAAAATTTTATTGTGGTTCAAAATTTCATAATTATCATTTTACCCATGGGACCTTTAACTTCATAATCCTTTTAATTCAATCCAAATAACTTTTAAAATTTTTTGTTGAATTGCTACTCATGGGCTAATTAAATTACAAGAGAAAATTTTGTATATTTTTTTATTTATTTATATTTTGTTTTCTGAAATTATTTTAATTAAAAAAATAAGATTTTCCAATGTTAATTAACTTGAGCAATTTTTTTAAATTTTTAGTTCACATTATTCTCCTTTATACTGAGCACGAGAAATATTTATTTTATTTTTTAGCATTTTTCTACATCAAGTTATGGATTTTTAAACTTTTTGTGATTATTTAAATAAAAAATACCCTTAATTTCCTACTTAACCACATCAGTGCCACGTCAATCTCGCCATTTCCGAAGCCTAAGCTGTTTTGCACCTAACAAGTCTAAGTTTTTTTTGGGGGGGGAAAGTGTTTGAACAACATACGAGAAGACCGTCAAAGTTTAGACATTAGACATGTAAATCTATAAAAATTGTAGCGTGCATGTAAATAGAGGAAAAATAAATATCTTTCATGTGAATACCTAGGAGTGTTGGCATGTGAATGCATGAGGTTTAAATAGCTAGCGTGAAAATGTGTAAAATTTGAGTAGCTAGCATTTGCATCCATGAGACTCAAATAGGGGTGTAAACGAACCGAACACGAACGAGCAGAGCTTGTGTTCGTGTTTGGTTCGTTTGAAATAAACTCGTGTTTGAAATTATTCGTGAAGTCACTGTTCGTGTTCGTTTCTTAACGAACGAGCCGAACACGAGTTGTTCGCGAACGACGAGCCAGTTTGACATCCCGAATATTAATATATATAAATAATATATTCTATTAATTATATAGCTTTTATTATATAAATATATAATATCTATATTAGTATATTACTAATATACAATATTAATATATTATTATTATTAATTTAATATATATTATAAATTATAAAATTTAATTTTTTATAATATCATAAATTTTTTATATATAATTATTTTAAATTATTTATATTTCAAACAATAACTATTCGAACACGAACGAACACATTATTGTTTGTGTTTGATTCGTTTAACTAACCGAACAAAAAAAAAATTGTTCACGTTCGTCTTGTTTACTTATCGAATGAATCGAACACAAACTCATTGACGAACCGAATACGAACTGTTCGCGAACAACGAGCTTTTTTGACAGCCCTAGACTCAAACATGTAGGCATACAAGGAAATGAGACTTGCATAGTAAACATGTAAATACAGGAGTAGAGTGATGTAAATAAGTACATGCAAGGTGATGAACACGTACATACATAAGAATTAAGTGATAGTCAAGTGAATAAACAAGAATTAAATAACATGCATGTAAATATCGAAGTTTGGATTTTGAACATGTAAATATGTAGGATTTGCATGGTATGTATGAAAATACATTAAAAAAAATGCAGCATACATATAATTATCCCGTTTGGTTTTATTTCATTTTTACTGTAAATGTATAAGGATAAGGTAGCATGCATGTGACTTACCTTCTTTTTTTTTAGCAAAGATTTAGGTGTTAGATTTGTAAACCCAGCAAAAATTGGGTGGTATGCACGTAATTTTCTTTTTGTGTTTGGTTTGTAAATAGTTAAGATTTAGGTGGTATGTATGTAATAAAAGTAAGGAACAGAGGAAGAGAAGGACTTATCTTCGTTGGAGAGGAGGAGCTGCTCACGGTGAGGAAGTGGAGGGGTTTTGATTTTTGAGTTGAGGTGTTGTTGGCTGTTATATAGGAAGAAAGAGGGAGAGAGGGAGAGAGGGAGAGAGGGAGAGAGGGAGATGAGAACTTCTTTATTACGATGCGTGAGATGAGATATGGGAGAGAGAAGCATGCAAATTTGTATTTTCATGGTGCAGGCATGGGGAGTAAGATAGATAGGATTCTCTCTTTATTATTATTATTATTAATATTTTGATAGCATGTCATAATGAGAGATAGGTAGAGAGGCATGCGTATAGGATGAGATATAATTTTTTTAATTTTATTTATATAAAAGAATAATAATAATAATAATAATAATATTATTATTATTATCTTCACCGCATTTTTTAACTGGACATGGCCTCGCGGTGAAATGAACGTCTCTATTAGATAAAATCGACGTTTTGGTCGTGATCGTGCAGTCTGTTACGTCGTCCAGGGTCGTTCGGATCACTTTTCGTCGATCGAGCACAAAAATGCGTTGAATTTTTTTTGTTCACGATCGATCATTTTGGAAATTGATGATGGGTCAATTGAATGAATTTGGATTCATTTGAAATTGAATCTAGACATGTTGGATATGATGTGAATTTGAAATTAGGGTATTTGATTGATCATGAAGTTCAATTCGGGGATTTTGGTCAAAGTGAGTGAATTTGGTCAAATTGGACTCAATGGATGGTCAAGAATTGGCTTTAGGGGTGTTTGAAATGATTTTGGAGGATTTGAGAATTTTTGGGACAAAAGGGACATTTTGGTAATTTTGGCCAACTTTGGTCAAAGTGGTCAAAAGGTTGATTTAAAGGCTCGAGGTGGTTCAGGAAGAAATTTGGAGTCAAACGACAATGTTCAGGGTAATTTTTTATCGATGTGGAAGGTTTTATGATCCCCGAAGTATTTTTTAAGTATTCGTTATTTTGGTGTCGATGTGCTAAAAAGTCGTCCGAAAGCATGACAATATTGCAGTCAAAATTCTCATGAAGACATAAGGAATGAGTTGGTGTGATTTTTAAGACTTATCGGTGACTGAGAGATATTGGAAATTTTGATATTTTGAGGGTCCAATGGTATTTTGGTAATTTTTTGGGAAAATTGGGTATTTTGCAATTTTTGGGCTTCAAATGGTCTAAATGATAATATCAAATGGTTTGAAGTGGGTTATGTGATTCAATGACAATTTTGGGGAACTTTGAAGAATCATAATATTCAAGTGGGGTATTTTAGGGGAAACTGGGTTCAAATAATTTTGGTCAGCCTCATGGGTGTAATGATTGTAACATTGTAATATGAAAATGCAATTTTTATGATGATTATGAATGATGATGCAATGTATTGAAGTCCAGAAAAGTGTAGAATAGTGTAAGACTTTCCTATGGTCCATAGGTCCTATAGGAATTCTCATCAGGGTTCTCTTATGTAATCTCGAATCTTTGTATTAAAGATTATTGATCATATATAGTACCAATATAGATAACAAAGATTTGGTTGAAATGTCTAAGGAGAAGGTGGGTACTATTTCTAAGATGCTAAGATAGTCATCAGGAAAGTCCTAAGACTAGATCCTAGTCACTAAGGGAAAGACCCAAAACTCTCACCCAAAAGTGAGGCCAACATACCCACTTGAGTGTATTTGCATCCATGTGCACACCCGCGAGGCTGTGAAACTCCAACAATTTGAATGTTTTTAATTTTTGGCTCCTAAAATATTATTTTTATCTTATAAATAGACCCAAAAGGGCGGGGAGAATGACCATTTCCCCTCTCAAACTGAAGTGTCAATTGGGTTATTGTTGTCTCTCCTTTATGGCTTGTTGGTATACCTTTATTTTTTGGGTTGTTGTAAGTCATCATCTGGTCTGTTGTTATGCATTTTCTTCTAGGTTGTTGTTGATCATCATATATTTGTTGTTATGCATATCCTTCAGGTTATTGTTGCCCAACATCTAACATGTGGTTGTGTATTTCCTTCTGGGACGTTTTTGCACAATATTTAGCTTCTTGTTGTGTCTTATAGGGGAGATTTTTTGCACTTTGACTTGCGGCCACCTAAAATCTAGAGGAAGTACAAGAATTCTGATGAGGCTATATTGAAACTCACCGAAGATGTATTGATACTTTTCTGAAAATAAAAGGTCAATTTCTCGAATGGCCTCGTGGTTATGTTGCCAAAATTTGTCAGATCAATCATGTTCTCCACCACAGGGTACTTCACCATTTATGAGACGAGCTCACATGCAGAGCTTTGATTTTCACCAGTTTCTGAGTTAGCGAGCAATTTATCAATATATGGTGTATCTTTCCAAATTTTTTTTTGGGCTATTGAAATTATTATGGGATTAACTATCATCTTTAAGGAGTGTAATGAGACATTATATTTAGAGATGATGGTGAAGATTAACAAGTTTGTTTCTGATAATCATGATTATGTTACTTACAAAAATAAATTGTTATAATTTCAAATAAAGAATGCACAAAAAAAATTGGTCTATCGATTCTTCTTTGTGGAAAATGATTGAGATCTTTGCAAAGAAAAAAAAAACTGAAAGAGCTACCCCTTCCTCCTCAGGTTATAGACTAAGGATTCTCAGAATTTGAAGTATTAAAGAACTTCAACATGAGGTATACTACTCCAACAAATGCATGACAAATGAATCTTTACGCAAGATGGGTCTTTCCATTCATGCACGGGCCTCTCACTCTTTGATGTTGAATGAGTCAGAACAAGCAAAGTGGGAATCTAGGCAAGTGCCACTAGTATTGGATTTTTGTTTGGTAAATCCTATGAAGAATCATATTCTCAAAGAAGTTTTGAAAACTAAGACCCGAAACTGACTTGAACCCAAGTTTGACCTACTAACCTGAACCAGACCTGAACTTTTATGCTTGTTCGGGTCATGTTGGGTTTTCGGTTCAACCTGAACCTGATTCGAATAAATGGGTCAATTTCTCTGATCCAAACCCGACTTGAATAATATTCGGGTCAACTCTAACCCTAATTTTTCAAGTTGTGTTGGTATGTCCAGCAATTTTTGACACACCATGGGTGGTGATAGTATTGGTGGTGTTATGAGAGGTTGAGACATGATCAGTTGAGGGATGGATAAAGGAGGAGAAGTAGGTGAGTAAGGGATTCTGGGTTGTTGTTATTAAGAGATGGTGCGGTAAGAGTAGAGGCTAAAGTATTGATGATGGATATGTGTATTAAAAGGGAGGAGGGAGAAGGCGCTTGAGCTTTTGTAGAGCTTACAGAAGGATGGTTAACTTTAAAATGAAAACATGACTCATTGAAAGTAGCACGTTGAGATGTACTAAGACGCTCGTGATGATATCATAACACTGGTGATCTTTTTATGTTGTTGATTGTAACCTAAAAAGATACAAAGAGATGCCTTGAGATTAAATTGTGGTGATAAAGTGTTGTTGACATGGGAAATAAGCACAACCAAAGATTTTTAGGTTGTGATATTCAAGAGGTGTTCTGTATAATAGCTAGAATGGTGATTTGTTGTAAGTGGTATGTAAAGGAATGTAGTTAATAAGATAACTACTGTATTACCAGCTGTTAACCAAAATTTGGTTTGTAGTGAAGCAATATTGAGAAGAGTTCTAAGAATTTCTATAATATGTCTATTTTTGCGTTTAGCAACCCCATTTTGCTCTAGGGTGAACAGGCAGCGAAATTGATGTTGTACATCATCGTTTTGCAAATAAATTTGTAGGTAAGTTCATTTATATTCAGAGCCACCATTATATCTTAAAAACTTAACATTTCTATCATGTTAATTTTTAAATTGTTTATGCAAGTGTTAACCTCATTTTTTTATGAGGTCTAGTTTCTCCTCTTTAGAAGCCTAGGATCAAGCCATAGGACTTTCATGTTCACTATTCTAGAGGACTAGTAAATGGAACCCTCCCACATAGAAATTCTAAAAACTTCTTGTGAAGTCTCACATGGGTAGTCTTAAGCCCTCATTTCTCACTTGAGATGGCTAAGACCAATATGTGAAAACTCAAGGATGAGTTCCAATAGGATCAATGAGACCTTAGGACAACACTGTGTGGCTTGGTCTTGGTCAGACACGCACTCAAGTTCATCACATTCACACATTCTAAAACCCTAAAATCAGTCACACTCAACCTACCTCATAAACCCCTTTTGGAAACTCATGTGGGTGGTCCCTAGCCCTTAGCCTTTGGCTAAGATGGCTAGAATCAACATGTGGAGGATCCAAATTGAGTTCTCTTATGGGTTTCATGGCTTTAAGAGGGTGGCTTCATGACTAGCATGGCCATCATATCCAACCAATTCCAATTCCACCAAAATACCCAACCTTGGCCTTCTACCCCCAAATTTCCCCAAAATTATCAAAATGCCCCCGAAACCCTAAAATTCTCAAAATTGCCCAAATTCCCAAATTTCTACCAAAAATCATATTGAACCACTATAAATTATCAAATTACCCAAATTCACCCTAAAAGCCCCCCAAAATTACTAAAATACCCCCTACACCACAAAAAATTACCAAATTCCCCCAATGCCCAAGAATTGTTAAACCCTAAATTCACTCAAAACTTCACTAAAACCTATTCTATTCATCCAATTTCCCCAAGTGCACCCAAAATCTCCCAAATCCAACATAATTGGCCAAAATTACCAAATTACCCCTAAACTTCCAAAACTCCCAAATCACCCCCAATTTTCATCAAATTCATTTCAAATCAACCGATTCCACCAAAATTCAAATCCAATTCCACCAAATTTCAAACCTAATTCAACCAAACTCAAGCTCAATTCCATCAAATTCCAAACCTAAAATCAAATTCAAGTCAATCATCCCAAATTAACCCTAAATCCAACATTTCACCAAATTGAGCTACATGATCTATCCAATTCCACAAAATCCAAGCCCCAATTTCATCATAACAAATTTCAAGACCACTTTGAACCATCACTTGGTTTATATCCAAGCCCAATTTCAAGCCCAGGCCCAAGCCCAAACCCAACTTTAAGCGTAATTCCAAAACTTAAACCCAAATCTCTTGATTTGATTAAAGCCTAATCACCTTAGTCATATCTTAAGCTCAAGATGTTGATCACATCACCAGGTCAACCCTACTTTGAGCCATGGACCAATGGTCTCCTAATTTAAGCAAACCCGTCCCTAATTTGTCTAACACCCTTATCCATGCAATGAGTTGGCTTAACTTTAAAACTAATCATCATTAAACCTCCCATGACCTCCCTGAGTCAGCTAGCCAGCACTCCTGGCCTGGCCAGTCGCCCTAGTGGCCAGAAAACCCAAATCTGAGAAGACCTCTGATGGTTTAAACACCAAATTGCACCCATCCAATGTGGCAATCCCTAATTGGCCAATTGCGTTATTCTACCCTCCACCTAAGCTTACTTGCACCGACCAATGGTAGCCCAGAGCCTCCCCCTCGGTTAAGCTTATAAATTGGCCCCCTCCACGGCGAAAATAGAAGAGCATCGAAATCCTAGGGGAAACTCTGTCCAATTGCTTCCAGAGCCTCTCCCAGTAATCCTAAGCTCAATCCAGCCATCCTTAGCCACTCATTCCCACCACCAGGGCACAATTTCACCTATGAAATTTAGGGTCTTTCACGGTCATACCATTAGTTCCATCAAAACTCCTAATTGAATTACTCTTAAGTTTCACCAGAGCTTAAGAACACTTCCCAAATTAAAATCCACCAATCTTGAGCACTCTAACCTAGACCAAGACTAAACCCAAACCACCCTCAGATCAAGATCATACATAGGCCCCATCACAACTCAAACCAACACTTTGAGGAGGTTCATGAGATCAAGTAGAAGCTCAATAACCAACCCAATCGAGGCCTCACTTCTTGGGTTAAGGTATAACTTAAAATCCCTAAATCTTACATCGCTTTCAACCTTTATGAAGAAAGTTAGTATTTCATGCATATTTAATCATATATATAGGTTCGTCTCTCCTAGATGAAGGTGTAGGAACAAACCGTGCGATTTAGTTGAGTATCAATCGAGATATTAGGGTTAGAACATCGACATTTCTCAATTTAGGGAGATCAAGGACGATGAACATAAGTCGTCCATTCGATTGGATAAAATGGATGAAGTCGGATGGGTGGATGTTACGCAAATCGTGGGCCGAGTAAGTTGAAGACATGGAAAGCACATCCAATTGCAATGTGATGTGTGTGAGTTTGGGGACGCTGAGGTTGACGCGGCGCTGACGTGGATAAGTAGGAAATAGTGTATTTTTTTATCTAAATTAATTCGGAAACTTCAAAAATTCATTTCTTGGTGTAGAAAAATCCTAAAAATAAAATAAAAATATCTCTGTGCTCAGTGAACAAAGGACAAAAATATGAACCAAAATTAAAAATGTTTTCCATATATTTATTTTTAAATTTATTAAATACTCAGGAGAATATATAAATCATAAATAATTAAATAATTATCTAGATTAAATGAAATTTTGAGGGATTGTTGCTGACAAGCTTAGAAGTGTTCTATGATTTTTCTAATGTCGAAGAACACCTCTATGGCCAGAAACCTTATTTTTTATGATATTTGGTATTATTTTAAATAAAAATATAAAAAATAAAATAAAGGTAAAAAAGATATGAAATTAGCTTAGGTATGTTTACTATGGTCAGAGGACCTTAGAAAAAATAAAAGTCAATTTTAATAAATTTTTAATGTATTTTTCTTATTTAAAATTAATAAAATTAATAAAAATTGGAAAAATATAAAATAATTTAAATAATCACCAAAATGGGCCAAATTGAGGGTAATCACATTATAAGGCCTCTATAAGAATTTAAAAGTGAAAAAAAATTATTTTTAGTATAAAAAATTATTTTCTAAGTAAATAATAATTTTGGCTTTAAATAATTATAGAAATTAAAATTAAAATAAAAAAAATTATGAAAATTTGTTTAGAGTGTTTTTTGTGCCAAAGGACACTTAGAAAAAATAAAATTAAGGTTAAAAAAATTTAATTTTTAGGCATTTTCTAATTTAAAAAATAATTTAAAATATCAAAATCTATGAAAAATGTGAAAATACTTCCTTTTGTCACAATTATCATCCTAACCACGGAGAATAACTCATAAATATGTTTGAAAACTTTTGAAGGTGTAAAGATATATTTTTAATATTTAAATGTAATTTTTCCATATTTGTGAATAAATAATTATAAAAAATGGAATAAAAATAAAAAATATATAATTTATTTCTCTGGGTCCTATGAAGTTAGAGGGACTTATGAAAAATATTAAAAAAAATTACATAAAAATATATTATTTATTTATTTATTCATTAAAATCAACTAAAAATTGTAAAAATTAAAATATAATTAAAAAATTCACAATGATTATTCTTAGTGGCTATCTGACTTAGGTAAATCTTCTAAAAAATTTCTAACGACAGAAGGTTTTTCTTACTTAGTCAAATTAATTAATATTGTAAATCCCTATTTTTGAGCTAAAATAAATAATAAAAATTAGACATATATAAATTCTGCTCTGATATGCTAATTAACCCGTGAGTAGGGTAAGAATAAAGTTTCAAAGTCATTTGAGTTAAATTGAGAGAATTATGAAATGGAAAGCCTTAACGACAAAATGGTAATAATGGAATTTTGAACTTTAATTACGATTTAGGTCAAAACAAAGAGTAAATGGGTAATATTTATCATATTCAACTCTCTTAAATGATTTAAACATAGAGGGCTAAAGGGTAGAACCAGTTCATGTTATTTTATATAAAAGGGTAAAATGTAATTTTCTAAATTTTTGTGGTTTGGAAGTCAATTAAGTTTGATGATTCTAATGTGAAGGGCTTGGGTTAGGAAGAACCAATGATTAAGTGATAATACAATCTTTTAATAAGGATTAAGGTCATTTCATTAAACCTTTTTCAAAATTACAAATGTACTCTTAAGGTATTTAAGGGCTTAGTAGTGAGCTAGGCCGAATCACTTAATGAGGTTTAGAAAATAAAACACAATTAGTTATAACATCTTTAAAATATTACAAGCTCAATTTTAACAGGAGAGGTAAGGATTTCTTAACGACTTAATTTGTCCTTAAGGGTGTCTACCTACATAATTTCTAAATGAAACATCAGATGAATGTTTAATTGCCCTACTCATGGGATAATTAAATATTAAAGATCACTGAACATAACTTAAAACACCACAACTAAATTCTAATTTAACTAGGGATGATTAATTCAATAAGATGATAAGTCCAAATGAACTCAAAATAGTTCAAAGGATTTAAAAAAATTTTAGGGTCATGCCCTAAACACTTTTGAAATCTTTTGGATATTTTGAAGGTTATTTGGATATATTTTGCTTTGTTGAAGAAAATCATCCTAAAAAATTTAAGTACCCACTAAGATATGACTCGGGATCCGTTAATTCACACTTCCAATAAAGTACACTACACCACGTATCTTACTTTTATAACCCAATGTTTAAGTATTTTAGTCTTGGATAAGGTATTTAAATCTTTGTGAGCAACCTAAAATATTGTCACATATGGATCATCGGGCTTGTGTAAGTCAGAGGTTTAGGTGGAAAGTGAAATTACAACATTGCTTGTGTGTGCTAAGCGAGGGATACAAAGTGGGATTCAGAATAATATCTCCTACCTCAAAGATCCTCAATAAGGAGAAAAGGATAGAACCAATGATACTATTCACCAGCTTTAGTAAGAATTGCCCCTGACACTCTTAGGTTGCTAGTAGTCCTAGACTGATTAGAGTAATTAACATGTGGAATATGCTATTTTACAAGAAAAAAATACTTACAATATAAGATATAACAATCCTTTTTGTGACATGATTACTTTTGCTTGCTAAAGTAAGTTCCTCATGCATAAAAAAATTAAAGAGTTTTGATGAAAACTCATAAAGATCCACGGATTAATCATTTGGATCGAGGTTAGAAATTGCCCCTCCTCAGATTGTCGGATTAATAGCTTTTATCTGAAGTTGGATTAAAGCATACATCTGAGCTCTGAGCCACCATCTTTACTAAATTCTTACACTCAATCCCAATCTTTCATATGTGACGTCGGGTTTTGCCTTACCCCTGTTTTCTATGACTGGTTTGGATTTCCTTATATCAGGTTTTCTTACAATTAATTTAAATTTTTTGTAACTATATTATGTTTATGATACTAACCATGCACATCAGTAGGAGCCTTAGGTATGCATTTACATTTTAATTATTACAATTTTATTACTTTTATCTTACCGTCACTTTACTATGCATGTTTTACTATTAATACCTGCAAAACAAAAATACACTTTTAAAAAATCAATACACTTTTAAACTCTTTTGGACACACTTAATCTACTATTTTTGAATTTACAAGGATCTCTCAGATGAGGTAATCTACGGTTGCTAACGAGAATGCTCTGGTCTAAATGATCTTAATATCTCGTTTAAACTTAGTAAATTCAAAAGAAAATAGTGATGCCGGGATGACGAAACCCCAAGATTTTGACCGGTGTCGCTTAACTTAAATCTCTCCAAAACACTCCAATAATAAAACTTAACAATAACAAAACATGACATATAAACTGCAAACCTTGGAGTTACCACTTTAACAAGGAGCTTGAAGCAGACTTTGTGGGCAACATGACAAAGTCACAATGCATAGAAGATGATCCTTGAGAGAGCAATAGGTCTACTTTAGCTAAAGCTTTTCTAGTTTAAACAGTAAGTCATAGGATTTCAAAGTTGTTTGCCCAGTGCGAATAAATTCTCACCATATTTTTAGGCTTTTGCACAATCATATTGTGCAATATAAGTATTAACTCTTTTAGAATTCCGAGGTAGTCATTCAGTATGACATAAATCCTCCTATCTTCCAGACTATTTGCATGGTCGGACATCATGTAAATGTAAGCTCTAAATAATAAAAACTGAAGGATT